>VOMN01004868.1:0-27682 GCA_014899125.1 Orchestia grillus | reverse complement strand
GTCCGGTGCTCTTCAGGGCAGGCAGAGTGTCAGGCTGGGAGCGGCGTCTTTCTTGATGTGCGTCCAATGAGAACTTCAAGAAGACTAAAAATTCCCCGCGAAAACTCGACTCTTATGTATAGGCAGACCGTATCCAGAAATGTATCCTATGCAGTGAAGTCGGTATCCACAATACAGGATTAAACGAGGAGTATAAATTTTGAATATCTCAGATACGACAGACAAACACAGCTAAGTGAATAATTCCGTTAGCTGTGAGACAAACGTGTGCACGGTTTCAAGCAAGCAAGCAAGACGACCAGAGTTTTACTATCATACTAGATAGATAGATAGATTACAGTAGCGGTAGTCACCATGTTTTCTTCACCTATACTGAAATTTAATATTTAGTTTAAAGCAACGCGTGCACGGAACATGGCCCCGGAAGCGGGCAGAAGAGAGGGCCTGCAGGCAGGTCACGCAGCGCGTGTTGCGCAGAGCGGCGCTGCAGGGCGGGCGCGGCTGGGGAAACCCGGGGTTCTATGCGAGTTGGCCTGCAGCACAATCATCAGTCCTTCTATTTGAAACGAAGATAATAACTTGGAAGTAACTATTTCGATGCCGTTGTGGATAATTATTAACCTATAAATAAGCATAAAATACTTCAATGTAGTTTTTATGCATTCTCTTTTAAGCACAAGTTTGATCGTTTCATCATTCGTGCTTTTGTTATTCAATGTACTAATAGGAAAATAATCAATGCAGTAGTAGGGAAAGAATCGATGCACTAATAGGAAAATAATCAATGCACTAGTGGAAAAATAATCAATATACTAATAGGAAAATAATCAATATACTAATAGGAAAATAATCAATGCACTAATAGGAAAATAATCAATGTACTAATAGGAAAGTAATCAATGCACTAATAGGGAAATAATGCACTAATGGAAAAATAATCAATGCACTAACAGGAAAATAATCAATGTGCTTATAGGAAAATAATCAATGCACTAATAGGAAAATAATCAATGCACTAATAGGAAAACACACCACTGATTTTTTTGATCAATGCACTAATAAGAAGACGCACCACTGATCGTACTGACCAATGCGCTAATAGGAAAACACAACACTGATCTTCCTCGCCTTACCATTAGCCAGTTGTTCCACTAGGTAGCAGCCCAGTTTTGCTAGGTAACAGCCCAGTTTATGAACTGGATGAACCTCTTTTATCGGTGCTGCCAAAGCTGCGTAGCCGTGCTGCCAAAACTGTAGGTAATACAAATAAAAAGCATTCTGGCGAAAATGGCACGATTAGAACAGGGAATGGAATATGTTACAACAATAAATTATTCCTTTGCAACGCAATGGTAAGAGTTATATAAAATTCAGTTTCGCAATGTTCCAGTGAGGTTTACAACGTTTTTTTCTATGATTATATATGCTGAAATCGTCACAGGAGAGAAATTCACATGTCAAAAACGGAACATTGTTTCCCACAACTTTTAAAAAATGTTAACTATAGTTATACAGTTTCCATATACAATCAGAGGAAAGTAATGGCGCATTCGAAGTATAAGTTTCAAATTAAATTTATGCGCACTGGCATAATGAACACATTTCAAATTCACCTCATTTATATCAGCTGACCTCGAAACACGGTGCAACATCTTGAAATTGATTTTGTTACCAAAGTAATATTGAATTAAGACGTTTCGAAATCATAGCCAGCTGCGTGCTTTACCCATGTGCCCTGTATCTCTTTCCAAGCACAATGGACGCGTTGCAATATTCAAAGACCCAAAGAAGAGAGCCCTGTAGCACTGCACACGAATTCACCTTCATTCTTATTTTCACGTAACCACGGAGGGCTTCCCTTGGAAAAAGAAGCTTAAACCTCACATTCCTCTCATCCCTCACGCGTCAGTAGTCGTAAGGCATTGAAAACCCAGTGCGAAAACGCGTTGAAATAAATAAAGGTACTCGAACCGGCGGGGGCATCCTGCAGAAATGCCCCCTGACCTTCGCCTCACGGATGCCTCCGAACAAAGGATGCAGTTGCGCCGAGAAAAAAATCTCCCTGAAAAATTCAGGAGCATTCATCTTTCTTGACATATTTGATTAGAATAAAAGACGTGTTACCTTGTTCACAGAAGCTGCTCGTATTGACGAGCGCCCTCGAGATTTGATAACAAGCGATCTTGGATAGAAAAACTCAGGGAATCCGGTAGGCTGCGGGAACTATTTTGGAATGACATGGACTTAGTGACGTCATATTTCCGATGAGAATCGAGCAGAACTGGTTTGGCGCTCAAGTACTTCTTGGCTTAGGGAGGTGACTGTGTCAAAAGGCAAGCAGATCTCTGCCTGCTGCAGCACGGCAAGGTAGGGCCCTGCATTATTCTGCTGCTCGTTCTGCTTTCTTGGAATGTGCAATAGAGCTGGGATTATTGTATTAAAATAAAAAACTTGTATTATCTTCTTGTGAATTCATGCTCTTCGTATGCTGTGTTTAGGTCGCTACTCCATATATTATACTTCATCTTCAGGTCGTTCGTTACCTTCAAACATCCCGCTATATAATAAGAGCCCAGTGTTGCTTGCTTGGTCCGTCCGTCTATCGGTCTCTTTGTTACGCTCTTAAGGAATTAGATAAGAGAAGATTTCCGGGTCCGTATCACTAACTAATCAACGAAATTGTCAGGGACGGTAGTCAGTATCAATGATACTACAAATAACCATATTTAATGTCAAATTTACAGTAAATACGAGGGCATCTTAAGAAATTAACATCATTTGTCTCGCCTATTTTGGTGGGGAGCGTCTACTAGTGTAATAATATTGAGGAAGTTTTTGTGTAATTAGACACCCACCTGATGCTTGAAGTGAAATCTCCTTGCTCGTTTGTATTCACACAACTTTATAAATTTGATGAGATTACTGCTCTTTTTCGAGAGAAACTTATGAGTAACAACTTAGAAAATTTGAATTTAGGTTCGGCTCTCATGTCAATCGAGGGCTGCACACATCGATGTTTAAATTGCTAAGGTTACAAAAAATAAAAGATCTTCGAGTAAACGCACCCAGATGAAATATGAACATTTTTACAGGTCAATAAGTGAATGAAGGAAATTAATTATTTCGTCAACGCTGTCCGCAGAGCGTGATGGACTGTCTCGTTCATATGATTGTTATCTAAATCCGCGTATCAAGGTCACATTTAAGAAAAAGAAGCATATCAAAATTAGTGTTGAGTTCATGGGAAATAATTGAGAAATCATATAAATATTTAAACACTGTAAGCTTGCTCAACCTATTTTCATGACATCAGCTTGTGAAAGAGTAGAATGCAAATAAATTCCTATCTTGCAAAAGTTTTCAAAGAAGAATCGATAAAAATCCATTCATTAATAATTGAATTTTTCCAGCACAATAATAAATTATACTTCATCAATTTTTGCTCCTGGGTCCAGCCGTTCGTTTCGTGATGATATCAAAATATTGATTATTTTGACGAATAAAAGCAAGAGCTGGAGTCAAAACAGTAGCTGACATAATGTGGAACAAAGTACAAATTAAAAAGTAAAGAAATTATAGCGCCAAACACCTACTGTCACCTTCCCATCGAAGAAATTCATCTTGTTAATTATTAATTTCTATGGTGAATAAGATATTCTCGTCAGCGACCGAAGAGATAACTGTGTACAACTGTTGGCCGGTGTCCAGCAGGGTGCGGTCCTCGCTTCAGGAATCGGGAATTTTTTCACTCTATCAGTTCCAAGAGCCTTCAGTTTGGACCCGTGTATATTGATTCCAAGGCCATTTTCCGATGTTTATGCTACCGTGCACAGTGCGTTGGATTTGTTGTTAAGAATGCATGATTTTCCATCATCAGAAATCTATAACTAATGAAACATTGTTTCCTCGCGTTAACGTTGGAGGTAACAGCCTGCTTGCTAAGATTGGTTCCGATTGACTTCTATAAAGTGAATTTAAACTTTAAATTAAGCTAAACATTAAATAAAGTCACTCTTATGAGTTTAAGTATCTGCAATACGACGGTACGTATCGGTGTTGGTTACACGTGCTCCTTAAATATAAAGCCCTTACTAAATAGTAACTCATTAGTCACGTTTAATTAATAGTCCCCGATTTGGGATCATTTATAAGTAGCCACAATATGATAATATTATAAGTATCCACAATATGAAATCATCAATAAGTATCTACAACGACGTCGAAGTAATGATTTCCTAAATTCAACTCAATTGAAACTTTCCTGCCACCCTACTCTTTGAATGCTTATTACGAACCCTGTTAAGTGTTCTCCTAATTGTTTTCATCAAATCACAGTTTTCATTTCATTCACAGTTTTTACAGTTGTCATCATTTAGCTACATAAAAGTGAGTAATTAGAGAGATCTTCAATTTTTTATAGGAATTTAAAAATATTTAACTACCAGTATTAACTTTAGAATGGTTGATACAATTGATTACATGGAATACCTAAAACGATTCATTCCTTCAACTCGGGATCATCAAACCTATTGAATTCACAATGTGAGTCACGCTTGGACAGCTCCTGAACTAAATTAAAAATGTGAATTTTTTCAGTCCACCGTGTACATTCACTATTACGTTCAAATTTAAAGCGTTTTTATCTTATTTTAAAAAGATGCTCGCTCTCATTCAAAGCACGACCTCGTACGATATGTATTGCGTGACTCAAGGTACTCGTATACTGCAATACAGCGCGGACAGTAGGTGTTTGATGGACCCCCACACACGGACAGTAGGTGTTTGATGGACACCCACACACGGACAGCGGATGTTTGATGGACCCCCACACACGGAGAGTAGGTGTTTGATGGACACCCACACACGGACAGTAGGTGTTTGATGGATACCCATACTTGGACAGTAAGTGTTTGATGGATACCCATACATGGACAGTAGGTGTTTGATGGATACCCATACTTGGACAGTAGGTGTTTGATGGATACCCATACATGGACAGTAGGTGTTTGATGGATACCCATACTTGGACAGTAGGTGTTTGATGGATACCCATACATGGACAGTAAGTGTTTGATGGATACCCATACATGGACAGTTGGTGTTTGATGGATACCCACACGAGTGTTCTGTGAGTTCCGCAAATAAATACATCATAGAATGCTTTAAGTTATATGGAAAATAATTTTCTGGCATCACAAGACGTAGCATTTTGATATTTTTATAGTGGATGAACTTAGTGTATCTTCAGTTCAATGAAAATATATTTTAGGTAGACAAAACTAATTTTTCCCCATATGTATTTTATTTTCACGAGGTGCTTCAGCAGTTCTAAATTGTTGAGTCAGCGCAAGAAAAAAAATGTGCCAACATAGGTCACTTTAGTCCACATGACATTGAATTTCAACTATCTGCCACTACAAAAAATACAATCCTAGTAAGAATTGAAATATAGCACATAAAAATATTTTCGACACTCATAAAACGTTTCACCAAAGTGTAACATCACTAGGTCCATTTGTAAATTTTAGAAATACTCATGAAGTATTCCTCATTCACTACCGCAAGAATTGGGAAATTTGTCCTGTCACTAAATTCATTGCCGTTGCTCCATTTTTCTGCATAAATTACTGGTCGGAATTCCTCAAACGCTAGGTAGTTCTTTAGCCTAGTTTTTCAGGCTGTCGGATGCAACACATGTAGTGCGACGACGCTGTAATATAGGGATACAGCGTAGCTATTTAGCGACCTTACAGGCACATGGCGTAGCTAAGTCAACTCTTTTGTCTCTGAATTTACTGCATAACACAATCTGAATCATATTTGTTATTATTAATGATAGCTGAATAGATCATTTAATCTGATTAATTTTCCCCAACATAATGATGTGCATCGTAGGGAATTAATTCCCTTTTATTTAAAAACCTTTTTGTCTTCTGGTAATTTTTTTACAACTCCGTTCCTGTAGTACAATAGGGCATACTCGAGTGCTGAGGCATAGAATACCTTCATTCAGTATTATATGTTCAAATCGATTGCATCAACTATTCCTTTTAGTTCCGAATAAAGTGTATCTTCAAAACTCCAGTCCTCATTTGCCTTTTTTAATTTCGTGTTGTGATTCTAATGTTATTTGTTTTTCCCTTATCATTTGTAACTTTCATTTTATAATAAGAGCACGATTTTTGGATTCTAGGATAAATGAGGATTGAAAACCACTCGCAAGGAGTTATCTTCAGCAAACTTGTTATTCTCATTTTTTTGCGCACCAGCCCACATAGACCGCAGCTACGATGACGAGGCCTCGGACTATCCTCGCCCTGGCGCTGCTGGCCGCCCTAGGAGGCGCCGCTGCCTACGAAATCCCTACGGTAAGGCACCAATGAAGTCCTTCTGTGGATAAATTTAGCTTAAAATGTGTAGAGTATTTGAGAAACTGGGCTAGTACTTTCATTTAATCTCCATGTCTTTAGCTCATTTGTTAGGATTTAAATTAAACTGAAATCTTTTTTTTGTGTGCCTGACATTCGATGGTATTCTTGATCTTTGTAAATCTAATCGAGTTGAGTGTGCGCATCCTTTGTACAAGCAAATGTACGCTCTTCTCTCGTTGAAGCATTTGAATACATATTTGATAGTTCCACCTTGTAAAACTATTAGAATAGAGTGATTGCTTTGTCGATACTTTAGGTTTATTATCTCCGGATAAACTAATGCTAAACTACAATAACAAAGACGAGTGTTCAAATAGTAACACTCGCTAAATAATTATCCAAAACAGGAATTTTACCACATGTTACATGCCGAGTGGGTCATACAAGTTTACCCTTAGAAATGCCATTTTTGTCGAAATATATGAAGAGTAAAGAATCAAAGACTACCAAGAAAATACGGAGTATATGTAAATAGCTATCAAATGCATCACTAGAAGGTCAAAGCGCGTGACCTCGGGAAGCTTAGCCCAAACTGGAATAACTCACGCTGTCTTCACAGATTTGATCCGAGAATTCGGAATAACCTACTGGAAAGTCAACTAATACACCCTAGAACGGGCAGAGCATAGAAATCGTGAAAAAAGCTGTTTAAAACTCAACGTGGACTATTTAAAAAAAACAGCTGATTTTCAGTCTTCAAAATACTTTGATGTGTGAAGAATGGCTAGACTCTTTCCAAGTTCGCTGTGTGATATTTATTGAGACTGTAAGGGCTCGCTGCGACCAGGTGGCGTGCACGACGGCGTCTGGAAGCCGAGGTCTGTGCTCCCTGCTGCTGCAGTGCACCACCTTCTTCGCCGACCTCGCCCGGCTGTCGCGGTCCCCCTGCCAAATGTCCTCGAGCCAGATGGGAGTGTGCTGCCCCACCGAGAGGGCCTCGCCCAGGGGTGGGTCATAACGCTGCACTGTCGGGAAGGGCCTGTCCCAGCCCGCTGCTTCAAGACAACTAAGTGGGTTTTGCTGTTCGTACCGAATAAATATGAATTTGATCTTTTTTTTTTCGTATCGCATTTGATTCAAAAAGAGATATCTGTTGACCCAGGCTTATTGCACCCCACCAAAGCCTCCTATGCTATATCTAGAAATCAACTGATCAACATCCCACTACAATTGAAGTAATCAGATGGTCAGTGTAGCACAACACTCACCGACTAGATCAGAACTTGCTCGCTGAAGCAGTCAGCAGCCAGAGCAAATGGAGTTCGCTTCTGTAGAATAGAGACCAACATTCCAGGCTCAAGTGGAAAGCGGCGGGCACGGTAGAGGCCCGGACACTTGATACTGTACGGTAAGAAGTACGTCACCAACCCAGCTGTAACATCGGCTGGGTACTGTTACATTTTAGTATCGAGGTCCTTTATCTCCGCCATCTCATATAAGAGATTGTATGCAATTTGCACTTTTAAGATTGCAAGGGTTACTAAAAGTATCCCGCGGGAAAGTCACCAGAGGAGCACGTGGGAATTACTCACAGCTTGCTGCTTTGGCTAACGTTCCGTGAAATTATTTTGCTTGAGTAAATATTATTGCGCCAAACAAAAACTAATGAAAAACAAAAGTGCTTTGATAAACAGCCGGTTGAAGAAACCCGTTGCTTCCATCCATTCTCTGATTAAGGGAAACTGAATACATGTATAGAAACAGCTAAATTCATTTGATGGCATGAACTAACAGAATATACTGGTTGACGAATTCTCATTCTGAAACCATTTCCGAAACCGGAATCATTTTCATTCGGAAACCAAATTTACTTTAAACGATATAAGAATGACTTAGCATGTAAATTTTTGTTAGAATATATATGATTCTGAACCAGCGAAGTAAAACTATTGTACATAAAGGCAAGTATTCTATTATTGTAAATTATAACTCATGCATTCATCCAAACAAGTGAAAAGCAATAGAAAAAATGTCTACTTCCAGTGAAAACATTCTCAAAGGATAAAATAGATTTGAACAAATTACATTTATGTTATTCTGCGTATTATCTATTTAATGGTTTTGAGTTATGTGTATTATTATGTGGACGACAGACCCAAGCACCATGGTGAATGTCCCTCCCCCTCCATCGGTGTCGGACCCTGGCGTGTCGCCCAACGACATCAACACGCACTGCCTGCTGGGCAAAGACAGGCAGAGCCAGAGGCTGGCCTTCGAACAGTCTCTAGTGAGTCAAAGATCTGATGAAAAAGGGCGTTTTATTGAATCTCGTGAGCATATGCATGGTCATGAACATATTTTATTGAAGATATTATGAGTGTGATGCTAAATTAACTTCCACTTACATACAAGAAAAACTAATAACTTGCGAACCGACTACTTCTATGTATTCATGAATACCTATTTCTCAAAGTATCACCTAATCTTTTCCAAAAAAATTAGATGGGTGAAACTCTTAGTGATTGGTGCATGATGATGAATAATGCGAAAACCTTCGGCTACCGAGGAAAACTGAGGTAAAAGTTCCTCTGTATCTGAATGCCTGGTTTACCGTGTTCAACTTTTTCGTATGTTGTTTAGCAAACCAGTTCAACATATGAAAAAGCAGTTTAAAGTTCTTAGTTTTATTTCTATTCCTAGTCCATATTGTTTCGTTCATTCAGTTGATTTTATAATTATATTAATTGTAGTACATGGTATAAATATTTAAAACAATTTTTTTTAATTCGATTCACTCCGCGACAAAATTACGAATGCCTCTAACATTCGACTGAACTAGACGTACGAGGAGACATGAAGAAGATCACTTTTTTGGTCGATGAAAAGCGATCAAGTTAAAATAATGAAAAACAAGTGAGATCGTGCTGCTGAGCTTTTCGTTTGCTGCTTGTCTCTTGCAGCCATTATGCACACGTGAATGAGATCAGGCATGGAAATTTGGTGAAGCTCCAATACTAACTGAATACTAACAGCGCAGCATTTGTGGGTATGTCAAGTTAAATCCCAACACGTGGCTTACAACATATTCGTGCGTAGACTCTGAAGTTCTGTCATTCTTGCTGCACGCACCCAATGAGAGCGCTGGGGTACCTCCAGGTGGCGAACAACATCGTGGCCGACCCAGGCTCGCCGGCCTACCAGCACGCTCGACTCTTCAAAAGCAATACACAGATCCAGAGGCAGGGCCGAGCGGCCGCTCTGGTGCTCGATGTGTCGCAAATGCTTAAAAACAAGTGAGTGTGGCAGCTGGAATTCGTTTACAACCTATTTGCGACTGAATTCATACCTTTAAATTGTTTCTGGGATACCTGATTTGACCCTATTCGTAGACGCTTGTTCGATTATTTTCATCATTTTCATTCAATTCATTCTTTCATTAGTTATACATGGCTTTTTAACTCTAATTTTCAACTCTAACGGTATGTTGGATTTCAATTATAATTCACATTTCCGAATTATTTTACTCATGATGCGCAGTGCTCGATGTGCTAATCTACTCTAGCAAACCAATCTCCTGGGTGGAGCGTTCTCGAGTCAGACTCATGAAAAATACCCTGTTTACTTAACGAGGTGATCAAGGCATTAACAAGGCGATTTTTCAGTTGATAAGCTGTGAATAACTGCTGTTTATTTTGGGCTTTATTTTAGCTGGTTTGGTTTCAACTCGATTGATTCGCTCTGATTATTATCATTTCATTACTAAACTCTCATTTTTCCAATTTCACTTTCAATTCTTCGATAGTCTTACAATCGCTAACCATCAGATATTCATATTTTTTCTAGTCGTTTTGATGTAGATTGCTTATGCAGCACATTTTCTTGCAATTTTTACCTCTTAACATCCATGAGTTTCTTGGTTTTTGGGAGTTTATGTAACAATTACAAGTAAACCTGATTAATAATCTCTGACGTGTGCATGAGGTGCCATACTGTAAACGTTTTACCTTGATTCTATTACACATTCACTTTCTAAGTTGAATAAAATTTATCACCCATGAGTAGCATTTTGGAATGATTTATTAAACTGAATTACCAATTTCAGCCCCCTAAGTTTCTTGGCCGGTTTCAGCCTGCCGCTGACCCCCGAACAAGCAACCTTTTCCCTGCCCCGCTACCGCGTCCGCGATACCGTCCTCAGCGACTCGTGCCCCCCAGCCCCGCTCTGCGCCGCCCCCTCCAAGTACCGATTGGTGGACGGAGCATGTAACAACCTCAACAACCCCGACTGGGGACAGGCGGGCACCACGTTCGTCAGGCTCCTCCCTCCAGTTTACTCGGACGGTACGTGCCCAAATATAGGGTACACAAAACTTACTGACCCATAAAAAAATTCACAAGTGAGTATTTTTTTTTATTATTTCAGTACATTTAGAACTACTTTACCGAGCCAATAAAAGCCAAGAGCCATAAGCCAAAAAATTCTGTCGCATGTAATGCATAGCATGTCGGATCCGCCCATTCGGTGTGAAACCGATGATGGTGGACACTTAAGAAACATTACTTTTTTTAAAATCAAGACAATTTGTTGTACAGTTTATGTAACTGGCAAAATGTGCATCGCCAAAAAAAATTAAAAGTATCGTTTTACCTACTGCTGAAAGTTTGTCTATATAACTTGATTATCATAAAAAAAGTCATTAAAGATTTAAAAAAGTCATTTACTTTTGGGTCATTTTGTACATACAATCGAGAATCTAATTCTCAAATTACAGTGGCAGTAGTTGTAAGGTACCTTCGGAAATGGGCAATGGAACTTAATATGAAAAGATTGCAAATTGACGGTCTTCATTCACAAAGCCAACTGCATAAAGTTTTACATCGTTTTTAGTCTTTCTTAGCTCGTTCCATTAACAGCTAGGAATTGAGAAACCTAGTAATCATTTATTGGTTGTATGTTCTTAAAAATCAATTGGAAATGAGCACCCCTCCAATTATTCGTTAACGAGTAAATCCAAGTGCAAAAATTCGGAGCCAAACTTGACTGTGATACGATGCAGTGAGGCAATAAATGTTTTACAAAACTTCATTTGTTTTTCAAGAAATCAATGCATTCACTTCATCATCACAATGTGGGCTTTCATTTTTGTGTTTGCCTCAAGTCTACATATAACCTGAGATATTAATGAAAAATCAGTTTTCAGAAAGTTATTGGTGCCTGAAATTTGCAACAATTTTTTTGAAGGTTGTAGTTGACTCACGTTCGGTAGCGTTTACTTGTGCTGGCTCATTTCCTTTGACTAAAATCTTCCTACCATCGAAACTGACCAACTTGTTCCTGAGCGCATCAAACATTTTAGCTATATGGCGTCTCAGTCTCACAAATGCATGCAGATGACGTAGAGTCGTGGACCTGGTCACTGCAAGTGCTCATTGGCTGTTGCAGGCGTGAGCAACGTCAGGACCAGCACGGACGGGAGTGCCCTCCCATCCCCACGGACGCTCTCCGCTGCAATCATTTCAGAAAATAATAACGTCTACGAAGACTACACTCTTTTTGTGATGCAGTGGGGACAGTTTCTCGACCATGACATCACCCACACACCCATTACGAGAGGTATACGTGTATTTTTACCATGTTTATACAAACGATTCAAGCGTGATTCATGTTTTTTACACAAGCGTAACGATTTAAGTGTAATTGGTAATGCATATTTTTCCAGGTTTGAAGAAGTTTAGTCTATTTTCAAAGTTGTAATAAATACTTGACAGTTTTATTTATAAAACTTTCAGACAGAATCACAATTTCTTTAATTAGAACTTCTCAACTTGTGCAACGTCATTTAATACATTTTCTAATGAATTTATTTAGCTATAATTGAGCAACGAAGTGACTTCCATTAGATGTCCTTCTCTTGAAATGAGCCTAAGTCTTATAAATGATAACGACTCCTGCACATGATAACCATTTTCCACAAGCCAATTAATTTCGTCGTCACCAATGTATTAAAATCATTCACGAAAAAAACGTATAGCACTTACGTTGCATCTTGAGAGATGCACACATATGCAGTTTATAAAGATGTGTGTGTTGAGAGATGTACATATATACCGGCAAACTGTCGTTTACATTATTGGTCTCAACGCCAGGCATGGACGACTCGGTAATTTCATGCTGCAACCAAGGCAATGTGCGACCTCAGCAAGAGCTTCACCCAGACTGCCTACCGATCGAAATTTCCCCGACTGACCAATTCTACTCCCAGTTCGGCCAGCGTTGTATGAACTTCGTACGGTCGATGCCAGCTATGAGACGTGGTTGTACGTTCGGGCCCAGGGAGCAAATGAACCAGATAACGTCTTTCATTGATGCGAGGTGACCAAAATTCTGCTACATTTCATTTTTTGCTCACCTTCCTGTGGCAATCGCTAATGTAAAATTCTGAATTCTACTCTACTCAAGTATACTGCAAATATTTCCATACTTTTTAAAAGCGACTACAATTTCTTCTATTCTACCCTGACGATCTTTTCTTCAACCCATTTATCTTTATTTGTCCCGCGTACAGCAACGTTTACGGTTCGACGGTCGAGGAAATGAGTAACCTGAGGGAGTTCAATGGAGGATTCTTGAAGACGAACCTGCGAGGGCGCCGCCAGCTGCTGCCCCCCAACCACCGCGACGAGGAGTGTCACAGCCCCGCGGTCGACAGACCTTGTTTTGCTGCAGGTCACTGCTGCTCCTCTAACTTTGGTCGACACTAATTTCAAGTTCTCAAATACTTTAAGTTTTTTCAAAGGAAAATTATGAATAGGGCAAGTGAAATATAGCTCCCCATGGGGATTGAGTCAATAGCTCATCACCAACCAGGGGTCGCTCCGGGGTCACGTGAACCCATTGAGTAGTTTAATGGAACTTTATTTAAATAATTTGTAATTTTTTGATGATAAGATAAGCTATTTACTACGTCAGTCGTTGCTTTGTGGTATCATAGTAAAATCAGCGCCATGAAGTATATTTCATTCCTACTGACATGATTTTCTGTTAGCCAATCGAGTCTAGAAATTACGAACATTAGACGTATACGCGTGTTTAAAAAACGATCATGAAATGGCACGAGAATGGTGCCAGCACCGTCACACAAGACGAAGCCTAAATTCGGCCTTGTGAAAGTTGTCACCGCCGAGCAATATAAGTGAACAAGCTAGAGTCATCAAGTCGGCAGAAATATGCAAAGCCAATTTCTCGAAGTACGCGCGTAATGAAACAACCGCTCTGGCAGGAAAGTCATGCATGAATCAAGTTTTGAACATACCTTCTATTGAACTTTCCATTACGGCCATAATGATCCCAGTGAGGAGTTGATAACCTTAAAGTACGATTATGGCCTCAAATGAATTTATAAGTTTTACCATGACTTTATTCATAAATAGAATACGATTTTTACATTATCAACATCAAACAAAAATTACATTAGTACAGTTTTGGTATTTTCATAAAAAGTTCAACACTGGGTAGCAGAATAAATAAATTCTACGTTTACCCATAATTTTCTATGGTTGTCCATAATTTTCCGTGTCTGGTGGCCCAACTGTCGGTAGGCGACACCAGAGTCAACGAGCAGCCAAACCTGACCGTCCTGCACACGGTGTGGCTGCGGCAGCACAACCTCCTGGCCCAGCAGCTGGCGGCTCTCAACCCTCACTGGAGCGACGAGACGCTCTTCCTGGAGACGCGCAGGATCATCGGTGCTATGATGCAGCACATCACCTACAACGAGTACCTGCCTATTGTGCTCGGTGAGACTGAATACCATTCTAGGTAACTAGGTAACTCAATACCATTCTAGGTCAGTAGGTAACTGAATACCATCCTAGGTAACTAGGTAACTGAATACCATTCTAGGTAACTAGGTAACTGCATACCATTCGTGCGATGAATACCAGTCGTTTATCATACTGGGAGTCATCGTGAAATATAGCGCGCTATTCGTAACTAACATGCAAACTTGATCAGGTTATAGCTGCCTTCTGTCTTCTGCCTCTTATCGGCGATACACTGAAAAAATTTACAGTCCCAGTGAGAGTAGTTGTTCTTTATTGGTTCTGCGATTAAAATTGTTATTGATCTGAACAATCACTCTAATTATTATTATCGATTCACCAAACTTTCTACCGTCAGCATAAATGTGGGCAAGAAATATTTATTTCAAAACTGAAGAGCAGCAACAGTGGCGGCCGCTCCTTTTCGTAATACCTCTGAGGACTTCAGAATATGATAGAGGATACATCACTTGCGTAGCTTATTCATTTAAATGGAACTGTAAAATAAAAACCTTGACAGCATTTAGTTTGAACGTTTCGAGCCTATGCTCATTCTAACGAAGTCTATAGTACAAAACTTATTTTTAATTATAAGAAAAAACAAACTCAGAAATCGACCTGCTACACTTAAAACGCTAAGCTAGTATTTGAAGTGGTGCCGAGCTGCCATGATCATTAAGTGATGGATTGTGCATATGAATTAAAATGCTTTCCAGTGTCCTTAAATCGGCGGCCTTAAATCATAAGCACAATCCATCACTTGATGATCATGGTAGCTCGGCACCACTTCAAATAATGGCATAGCGTTTTTCAATGGAGCAGGTCAATTTCTGTATAGTACAATTATCACATGCAATGACTTGATGAGCTTGGGAACTAATTCGTTGTTCATTTGTGACATCTTCCAGGTCGACACTTCGTCGAGACCTTCGGTCTCGTACCGCAGAAGGAGGGCTACGCCAGCACGTACGATCCTAGTGTAGACCCCAGCGTCAGCAACGCCTTCGCGACGGCTGCCTTCAGACACGGGCACACGCTCATCGACAGCAACGTGCAGTACGTACAATTAAACGTCACTAGTGACCGCATCTAGTGCTTGCAAGAGGTACCTTGCCAGTGGTAAAGCGAATTGCTGGAGTTACTCTCAAAGTAACTCTGCCGTTCGCTTTCGTAATTCCAGCGATTTTCCAGTCTAACTTTTTCGCTTGAGTATCTAAAATTATCTATGATTTTCTGCGTCACGAGTATTTTCAGCATTTATTTTATCAGTCTACCGGTAGGTCAGCGAATTGGATATATTCCAGTAGTTTACCACTGTATTCTTCAAGCACTTACGAACGAGGGTTAGACAAAGCGATTGGAACAGCTGTTAATTAAATAATTTTTTATTTGAAACAGAATTGGCTTTCGCGGTGCTTGAAATATAACTTCAATGCGTCTGCAAATTAGTTCAAACAACTTTTGTTCTTCGTTTAGAGGAATTTTAAGCCATTGCAAAATACCGCAAAGCTTTCTCCAGGCTTCCGGATACGACGGCAGTGGGCAGCAGGGAAGGACTTTTCGCTGCCAGTTACGCCACGAGCGCTCAGTTGGGTTAAGATTCAGATATTGTCGAGTCCATTTCGTGTGTTGCAACTCACCATTATGCTCTTCATGAGAATTCTGACTCACATGAGTCCAGTTTAATGCAGCATTGTGGTCTTGCACCATTAGGGAATAATGTCTGGACAATGGAATGGGCTGTTAATAATGGACAATGGGGAAAAATGTTGAAGAATGTAAGTGGTCATAAACTAGTGATCATATTACGCAAGGGAACGACTAAACTAGTCGAAAACCAATCGATGACTGTCCAACCACTATCGACCCTCCTCCGGTCTTCAAGTACAGGAAGAATGAAGTAAGAATTAAAATAATCAGTGAGCTGCATTTACACACTATCTCATCCTGCAATGAAAAGAGGCAAAAGCTGCAGTCGTTAGAGAATATTGTTTGCTTGCAATGGCATTCCAGCTCATTTTATGAGATCTTTTCATCACGGCAACGTAAGAATATTTTGCTGAGAAACCAGCAGTTTCTTGATTGCGACTCTATCATAATGTATGACAACTGACAGCTAACAGTTGTAGCCAAACCCAAGAAAATCAGGTGCTGATTCAACTCTGCAGTCGTCAGCAGCAATTGCCAGCTGATTTTTCTGTACGACTCTTTTCGAATTCGTTGGTTTCTCTTTGTGAACTTCGAAGTTGAACTGGGAATACGAGTACTTTCCTGCTGGAGATTTCATCGTGCTGTTCAAATACTGTCCTCATCTTCGACGGTAGAGCAGCCATAGAAAATTTCAAAATACCCTTTTTTAATTTTAACACGTTTACTGTCGGATTTTCATTGCCTTACAACTACTGGCGTGGTGAGGGATGTGAGGAATGTGTGGCTTAAACTTCCTTTTTCAAGGGGAGTACTCCCTGGCTACGTGTAAATGCCTCGACGACTACGTCGAGATTTGAACCAGTGTCCTCTCGGTTACGAGGCAATCACGCTAGCAGTACGCCATGGAGCCTCTAGAGTTCTAGTGACCAGGGTCCTACATTCGGACTTCAACAATTTGCCGTCTTTTAAGCTTTGTGTGGTCACCTATCACAGCTCATTAAGTATATGTGTACCGTAACGTGAACTGAAGTATAAATGATAATTCAAAAAATAAGATAGAGCATCTATGTATCTCAAAAATAAATAATATAAAAATTTGAAGTAGCTGTACATAACATATTTATTATATTCCAGTACTTTACCAGTGGCATGCAGGAGTCCAATCTCAACTCTTCAGACTAATTTGTCCAACCCATGAATCTCGTGTCATTAATTTTATTTTGTCTTTCTCCCAAAGGCTATTGTTGCTCAACTATATTTCTGATACGAAAATTAACTTTATTGCATTACGTTAAAAGTTGTATTGAATGGTAAAATTTCCTGCAGAGGATATTCTCGTTTTGGTACCCAAGAAATGGGGGAAAAACTCCGACGCCTTCAGTTCTCGCCCTTTTTCCTGTACGAGGAAGGGGCTCACGACTCCCTCGTCCGAGGGCTCGCTATCCAGCCCAGTCAGCAATTCGACAATTACTTCAGTGAAGAGGTCAGTTTTTCTTCTTTTTTGGGGGGTTAAATTTATGGTAAAGCACGGGGAAAAAATGTATTAAAAATCATTGGAATTGAACGCTTCGAACCTACACTAATTTCCAAGAAATAGTTCATTTTGCATTCCAGTCGCACTAGCGTAAAATTGATTTGAGCGATCCCTGGGTCCAAAACAATAATGATGAAAATTTAAAGGGTTAGACTGCTATTCAGTATTTCAGCATCCCTGTACGTTTTCTAAACGAAACCCTCCCTCAATGATATCCGAAGTGCTTACCCTCCGAAAATAGCTACCCAAATAGCTCTTAAAGTTCTTCAAGTGATGTACTGTAGCACGATGTACTTTCAAATTTGATCTCGCTGCATTTCTACAAACTTCTAAAAATTTGTCTAGGCTCGAAGCGTCATAACTAAATCATTCTGCACGCTTATTTTCCATGTTCTGCGTTTTAACATGGGCAGATTCTTCCTAGAAAAAAGTTAAATACACCTATGGCTTAACTATACAAGCTTATACCTACTGGTTGTAGGAAGCGTTTTGGAAACTGTATTTTGGAAAGGATGCAAATACTATTGTTTTGCATTCTTGTAGTGTAACCGTTGTCATAGATCTGACAGTGAAATAACTACGACGAGAAGTTCTGTGTTTGACTTCAGTGGAGTTGAGAAATAAGACCTGGTCATAAATATATAAATATTTGATCCACCTTGATGACACTATAACCACTTCATTCCATACATTGCTCTACAAGGAACGTGGTTCCGTTGTACTCATAAGAAATAAGTCTTTCATGTCTTTCACAATCTGAGTGAACGTATTTTCCCGCAATTGAACTGAATTTATCGTAAAAATAATATTTTTCAGTAAATTTACGTTTCTTCAATTGATCTTGATTTATTCGGGAGGCGCTTCGATATTTAGCTGTTTCTTTTTACATCGAAATGCACTTATGAGTCGAGTTAAAAGTTGCGTTACGCTAACTGGTGCTCCTCCCACAGCCGGGAATAAATTGTTTCGTTTTTAATGTTCCAATTCTACCAAAGCCTATTTATTCTAGTGTAACACTCGCCGGAAACCTGCTTGTCACCTACCGCATGATCACGTTCAGAGCTGGGAAAACAGAACATAATTGTAAATCAGATTTGTAACATCAGATCAAACTGTCCGGATCCCGAATATCATTGATTTATGAACGTTCTTTATCAAGATCAGCCTGCTGCTAGTTTGTGTGCGAGTTCACTCTGCAGATCATTCGATCTGTTCACTCTACTGAATTGAAACCAACCCACATAACAATGCCCTTCCAGCTGACGAACCACCTGTTCGCCCGCAACAACTCGTTCGGCATGGACCTGGTGGCCCTAAACCTGCAGCGTGGGCGCGACCACGGCCTGCCGCCCTACGTAGAGTGGCGCCAGTTCTGCAACTTGCCTCCCATCAAGAGCTTTGAACAGCTTGCTGACGTCATGCCTCCTGCCGTGAGACACGCTATGTTCGCTTTGCAATCAGCTAGCACCAAACACAGTATCGATTAACTGATGTGGTACATATATTGACCTGATGTTAGGAGAAAATTGCCTGAAATTATCGTATTTCTGCATCACACAGCAAAAAACTTCCCGTATATTTTTACTACAGACAGGTTACGGAATGACCACGACACTTATTTCAAAGAAGAGGCATTTTTCAAAAGCGAGGATATCTCCCAGCATTCATTTGCTCTTCAATTGCCTTCCTCTTCATCTCTAGGGTCAGCAGCAAATCAGAAGGGATAGTAAACATTCACGCCGATGGAAAAATCGGTGTTTAGGTGGGAAGGCGCTCTCAAAACAGAAGTCTAAGACATGCTCTATGAAATGAATTATTCCTCAATCCTAATGCATTTTAAAAATATTGTGTAGTCTGCGTTGATTTAAACTACACCACGTCTAGAATGGTGAATTCTCTAGAAAAAGTACCTTCGCAGAAATCTTTTGCCGAGCAGCGTGTTTTTTGATCTTATCATCTGAGTACGGAAGATGAACTGCAGCATCCATATTGCACCCTACAGCGGTAAAAAAAATTACTGGTACTTCTCCAAGTAAATCCTACACGGAGAAACTTCCCTACTTACCGTATATTTACCATCGAATATGCTCTATGAGTAATATTACATCATTTAAATGATCATTATTATTCTCCCATTCTGATAATAGAATGATTTATTGTACATTTTTTATAACTTTGAAGATACGTCAAGCACTGTCAGAGGCATACCTAACATGATATTTTTTTTCATGCAGTGCATGCTTGACCGCTAGTCAAATTGATTAAAATCAAAGGACCAAATTCTACCCGAAATAATTCGTCAATTCCTGTTTTCAAAGCTGCCTCCTTCGTGTAAATTGAAAAAATTCACTAGGATATGATCTAAAGAGCTATAAATGAATTTGAAAGCTGTGTGAGAAAAGAAGTAGGCCCTAAGTTACAATATTCTCTTAAAGCTGATCTGTTGGATAGGCCCTTAAAATATCTAAATTGGTTGGAACTACTGTCAGGTATCAAATTAAAGAAATAATTTAAACTGCGAAGGTAGCCTAATGTTGAGCAGCCTTATTATTTAAGTGACACCTGTTCCCTGTTAACATGGCTCAAAATGTCTTGTATTGAAGCCTAGAGAGGGTAGACACAATCCCCGCTCACTTCATTACGTGATCAACTTCTCTGGTGCTGCTGTCCAAATTGTTTTTTTTTCGGGTTGTGTGACTTGAGTTTTTTAACCCGAGGAAAGGGCTTGTTGTTGCACAGATCGGCCGGGAAAGGAATAGGATATCGTAAGTAATTTGCCAATGACATCGGTATCACTGAAACGCTGGTTTCGGTTTTTTTTAAAGAGATGCCGGTTTTTTTCGTTTATCAGAAAGACTTGTACAGTGTGGGCCATAAGTAAGGTACCCTGACCCACGACGGTAGCAGTGATATACTGAAAAAGCTCTGCACGTATTGTGTTACTAGCGATGTAATAATTTTGAAAAGGGGTCTTACTTATGGCCCACCCTGTATAGCAAGCGGTAACAATTTAAAGGAGATGACACAGGTTACGTTTGGTAAGTTACATAGTTTCGGGTGCCGACACAGTGGTCAGCCAGGATCATAGCCCCAAGAACCGTGCTCGGCTGGGGTTGTGCTCTTTCTGCTAACACTCGCATGCTATTGCGCATGACAGAAAGGCACGTCGGCTACCGTATAGGGACAGTATAAATCAAAAGCTAAAATAATTAACTCTTAATTACATTAAATTTGGGAACCAGGGACTAGTCGATCTGAGACAAGAATTTTGATATTGGGAATTATTTTGACACTTAGCCAAGGGTTTTAGCTTCGAACGTCATTTGTCCGTTCGTTTGGTGAATTATTTTATTCTGAGATAGCCGCTTGCCTCACCATTATGGAATGCAAATCACTTTGAAAAAGGATCCAGTCGGTGATAAGATGTTGATAGTATGTAGTAAATCCTTCTCCTGACCCTGAGACAGGCGAGCCGTTACCTGTCGCTGCTATACCGAGACGTGGGTGACATCGACCTCTTCCTGGGAGGCATCCTGGAGTTCCCCGTGGCGGGGGCCCTGGTGGGCCACACCTTCCTCTGCATCCTGGGCGACCAGTTCTACAGGCTCAAGGTGCACAGTCATTCCATTCTCTCACTTCGTCTCTCTTTTGTTTCTCTCATATGTTTTACATATTTTCACAAATTATGGAACTTGTTTCGATATAAGTGTGAACTATTAGTGGCCATCGGTGGAGGCGACGACTCCAAGCTCTGCAGCGCCAGGTCTCCACCTCCCCCTCCCCCCTCCCCCCCTCATGGTCCAGTCCCCCGCAGGTGCGGGGGACGTCGTCGTCGCTCCACCGACCTCTAACTTTACACATTCTTCCATCTGATAATGTTCCCCAGCCAGCGATTTAAATTTAATGGTATCGAAATTGATATACTTATCAAAATTAGGAAGACAAACTACCATCAGAACAAAATTACAACCGTGTTAGCACTACTATCACAAACACAGAACATTATAAAAACTCTACGTTGTTCCTTACCAGGACACTATCTCCTCTTTACGTCACCATCATACTTTGTTGACACTACTGAGGTTATAATAAGTTGTAAGAATTGAAAACGATACCTGGCCAATTAATCTGTAGGTTTCCTTAATCACATATCCGACGTACAGAATTGAACTCTCCACGATGCTTACGATAAGTGCATATTCCTACTATCATGACTTGACGTAATGCTGCTACTGCCCACTAAATTATTGTTCTAATTTAGGCAGGAGATCGATATTTTTACGAGAACGGAGGCACCCACATGGCATTCAGCCCTCCACAGCTGCACGAGCTGCGCAAGGCCAGCCTGGCGAGAGTGCTGTGCGACACCTCAGACAACATCGCCGTCATGCAGCCGCTCGCCTTCTTGCACGCCAAGTTCACGTCAGTCGCAACTTTAGCAGTTAAATAGTCGTCAATTATTTGAGTTTACTTATTCTGCGGGAATCTTAATCTAACTAGAAAAAAGAGAGCTATAGCTGGTAAAAACATACTAGTTCTGATGTAAAATTTTATTCTGTAGAGCTTTTGAGCAAAACTAAGGTCATCATGAGTAGTATTGAACCTTTATTGCTTCCAACCCTTTTTTACGTTGGGTTTTCAATGACTTACAACTACTGACGCTTGAAAAAGGTGAGGTTTAAGCTTCCTTTTCCAAGGGAAGCCCTCCGTAGTTTCGTGAAAATCAGTGCCTGAGCCGGGAGTCGAACCCTAACTTCCCGCCTACGAGGCTATCACGATAACCAGTGCGCCATGGAGCCAATTAAGAACTCTTAAAACATAGTCAAATTGCACTTTAGTTACTAAGAGAAAATCTGGTACAATTGATCACAGGTGAATGGAAATACTATGGTTAAAAAAGAAAAGAAGAAGGTACTTAAAAATCTCAAAACGAAGAAGAAAAAACACGTAAAAAATAAAAGAAAATTAACACCTATATCAGCAACAACACACTGATTACCTAACTTAAAATGCTGAATGTAACAGAATAATCATTGCTATTTAGTGTGAGCTTGAGTTGACGAATTAAAAGTTTTATGATGAGTTTTATGTTGGAACTCGTATGTTTTTACTAACTATAGTTTTGTAATTTCAGTTTACAAGAGGTAACTGTAATTTCAATCTCGTGTGTGTGGCTGACCGATATGCGAGTAAAAAAATTGAAATTTTGTGTTATGAATTTCATTAGTAACTGTCATACATTGATGGTCTTTAATTCCCCGTTATTTTCTCAAGAATTAAACTTTGTATTAGGTCCTATTTATGTTACATTGGAGGTCAAATTTCAACGACTGATCACATCCAGAAACTCAACTACATAAGTCTTCGCAGTCTCTTATGACCAAACCTACCGGGGTATTTCCCATTTATACGAAATGGCCGTCGCTTCAGTTTCAGTCGAATAATTTTTTAAGGCCCCCAGCGTAAAAAGTCCCAATAATTAAATCGTATGCTAACATCACGAGGCTGGTTTCCTCTGTCAATATAAAAAAAGGGATAAAAATTTTCTCGTCGAATATATTTTGTGATCATAGACTATAATAAAAAAGAATATCATAAGAATATTTGTCTCACAAACAAGTCGAAGTATCAAATCCTTCATTTATTAATTTTAGGGGGAGCAAAATATTAAGATCTGTTTTATCGAGCCTATTTAGTTCCTTTTGAACAAGCAAAATTTTTCCTCCCTCAGGAACAAGAGGACATCGTGCCAAGACGACGTCATCCCCAGGATGAACCTACAGGCATGGAAGGAATAACTCCCTCCCCACGGGAGGTGTAGCTCCCTCCCCACGTGGGAGGAGTAGCTCCCTCCCCACGTAGGAGGAGTAGCTCCCTCCCCACGTGGGAGGTGTAGCTTCCTCCCCACGTGGGAGGAGTAGCTATCTCCCCACGTGGGAGGTGTAGCTCCCTCTCCACGAGGAGGAGTAGCTCCCTCCCCACGTGGGAGGAGTAGCTCCCTCCCCACGAGGAGGAGTAGCTCCCTCCCCACGTGGGAGGAGTAGCTCCCTCCCCACGTGGGAGGAGTAGCTCCCTCCCCACGTGGGAGGAGTAGCCTCCTTGTACTCGACCGTTCATTTCGTGTGCATGCAGCTATAGCGAAAGGAGTTTCTTTTAGTTACACTTTAATGTCCGTCATTTTTATGCTTTTTCTAGCAGTTATAAAAAAACAGGTAGTGCTGTGCAGGTTGATCCATCGGTCTGTTAGATCGTTTGTATTAAAAAAGTGCAAAAAACAGGAAGTCATGCATAGTTGATCTTGGTCTTTTCAGACCTAAAACTGAAAGCAATGTACAAAATGGGCATGCAGGTGCGTTGTTAAGAAAGTTTATGGAAACTTAGGAAATTGTTACGGGTCTGGGGCCCTGAACCTGCAAGTCGCGGACGTAGTTGCGACAACTTACCCTGGTCCTTGCAGGTCAAGGTGGAGTCCAAATTGCAAAATTTTGCTTTAAGGAACTTAGATTTACCCTTGTTACTGTGCATTGTAGTGACTACGCTCTATCGCTTACCTAAATTGTTTGTCTAACCTGAATAGCTTTCTCGTTTTATTATCTCCATACCCGTTTTGTCTTGGAAGAAATTGATTATATGTATCACTGTTTGCGCATTAAGTTCACTAAAATATATAAAAGTCTATACAAAATATATATCAAAGAAATATACCTCCTACAATAAAATGATTAATGAAAAAAGTGTAGCAATTATTCGTTTGATTAACGTGGCTCAAAAAAAACTGCGAAAGGGTCATGAAATTTCTGTTGCCGGCACCACCGTCGCTGTACGCTATCCTGGACCTCCTGGTGAGACCTGCTCCAGCATCCAAGACAGGGCAAAGACTTGCCCCTCACGATCGCGGGCCCGAAGTCATTCACGTCAATACAGTTGCTCCTGGGCATGCCGGCGCAGGCGAAGCGGGAGCTGGCATTCCTGTACGACCAGAAGGTGGTCGGCGCTTCTGCGAGGACGCTACGAGAACTGGAGGGGCGGGTGGTGAAGCGACCTTCTTGCCCCTGTCAATGGACGACATACGCTAGGATCGCATTACTTGGGCATCTCAATCAACTGAGGACGCGGCAGCTGTAGCGGGAGTTAATGCTGGAGTTTATTAGAACCTGAATCGTTCGTCATAAAATTATCCTCGACATGGTCAGCTATCTACGATCACTTCGATCAAATTAGGACAACATTTGTCGAGGTATACGCTCGAGAACAGGAAACAACGTTCCATCATGTGCATCAACCTGCAGCCCAAGAACAACAACCTATAACTTCCACAGCACATTCTTGAAATTTGTCAACTGGATATTTTATGATTGTGATTCCACTTTCTATAAATTCTCTCAGTGAGCTCAGTTTACAGTCATTTTTGCACCGTTTACGGTCAAATGGAAAGACTGTACGAGCTCCCTCCAATTCTGCTCCCTCCTCACCCGTTTCACCGGACGATTCGGGACCTGCCCGTCCCCCTGCCCGCCCCACAGCTGGTGGTGCTGCAGGCGCATGGCTCTCTCTTCCCTGAACTCCCTGTCCAGCTGGTGCGCGATGGCCGCTGCCCACTGCCGCTGCAGCTCGGCCAGCCTCTCCTCCTCATCTGAGGAGAAAGAAAGAAAGATAGTTTTCTTCTGATATCAATCACATACAAAGTACATGCCTTTCGGTTTTCCAATTAGTAAAATTTAAGCGTTAAAATTAAAACGCGGAAGTCTCGATGGAACTTCTAATTTAGATGTATAATACTACAACCTCAAAATTACGTGTAGAAGTCGAGTTGAACTTTGGATTGAGATTCTTAATTCGTTCCTAAACACGGAAAGTGAAGCGTGAGCCTCGTGTGACCTTTGTGAGTGCCTCTTAATATCATGATTAATCTTAATATAATAAATAAGATTTGCAGGGAACTTGGTCAGCTGAATAATATTTTTAGAAGACATTCTTTTTCCGTTGAAATGTAAAGGCATGGAGGTATGAGGGAATTTTTTAGCAGCCTACGAAAACAATGATACAATAGTTTTGTTACAAGAATGCTGCTCGACCAATCGTCTGTCATTTATTTGTGAAAGAAGAGTTCACCCGATGGTTACTGCCGCAATATTCATTCTTCTGCAGTGAAACTAAAACGTGTGTTACAGTTGATCATTGAGACCAAAAATATACATCTCGAATAAAATATTTTCCATGGATATTTGTGAAGAAGTAAAAGTTATTTTTAGTCTTATAAAACATGGAAGAAAACTTCAAATTACACAAACTTGTTTAACAGACGCCAAGGATAACTACTAACTCATCGCTAATGCTTCCAGCTCAAGAGACGGACTCCCAGGACTCTAACTCATGGCTAATACATCTAGTTAAAGATACGAACACGAAGAGCGTAGGCCACTCATTGCTTGCCTCGCTGGCAGAGCTTTGTGCCCGTTGCCATGGCAACACGGACAAAATACAGGAGCTTATTTTCCGTTCAACATATGAGCAACATTTATCAGAAATAATCTTAATTCTACTCAAACATCTCACTCATTTATTATTAGATCTTTGAGTTGATATGTTACCTTACTTCATCGCTTACTTCTTTATATTGTTGTCCCTTTATTTCACGGCGTTTGCCATAGTAATTCAGCTACTCTATCGAGACCTGTTGAAGTATAAATAGAAACTTCATTTGTAAAACAATGCATCGCACTCCTTACACACGTGACTGGTGAACATAAGCCCTTTTTTCCTGAGGGTCGTGCGGCTTCTAAAAATCAGGGAGAACGTGAGGGTTACCTGTGTATTCCACGTAATGGTTACCTGTGTGTATCCTATTGGTTACCTGTGTATTCCACGTGATGGTTACCAGTGTGTATTCTATGTACTCCATGGATGAATGAAGGTACAGTATACAGAAAAAAATCTCGCATGAATTACGAATTTCAAAAACTCTTTGAGTACAGAAAGAGTACGTAATCAAATTCATCAAACAATTGTATTGTGGTTACCTCCTTCTATTTTTTTCCCAATTTGAATTCAATATGTTATAGGACCTCTCTTGTTTTTGGTATTCATCAATGATATTGTCGAGTCTGCCCCATTCTCCAAATTTATGCTTTTTGCCGACGATTGCAATCTCTCTGCAACTCTTCCTAATGGAAACCATGTTACATATATTATAATAGCAAATAGGATAAATGAACATTTACAAAAGGTTTCAATGCGGCTTACCTCCAATAAGACATCCATCAATATAGGTAAAGCTAAGTGCATGTCATTTTCCAATAAACAGAATGCAAGTCTTGTGTGCATCAAGATCGGCCATGGCCAGATTGAAGAAACTAATTCATTAAAATTCATGGGAATTTTCATCAATAAACACCTGACCTGTAAAGAGCATATATCCTATATCTGATCTAAGGTATCGAAATATATTGGGATTCTAAACAAACCCAAAATATATTGCCTGCAGAATCATTAAAAATAATGTACACGTTATTAATTCATCCGTATCTGCAATGTGGTGTGGAAACATGGCATGAAACTAACAAGCACAAAACGAACCTACTTTTTATTCTACAAAAAAGAACGATCAAGGCGACGAGAAATTTGGACTAGAATGTTCACACGAATGAGTAATAAAAATGCTTGAAAATTCTTATGTTTTCCAATCTTTGGCAATGCCTTAGTGTATCAAACCTTGACTTATGAAAGGGATACTGAAGCGATTATTATCTGCTCAAACTGGCCATGGTGAATGTTCAACTAGAAACCGAGGTTAATTTATACTTTCCAAATACTCCAAAACCAGATCCCCCAATTTAGTTTTCACAACAATGGTACAAAGCTGGAACTCATTGCCTTCTACCATTCGCGAGAAAAGTACTCTCCAGACGTTCAGGGCAAGTCTTTCATTCTATTTCTCATAACGAAAATGATAGCGGTAATTATTTAAGGTATAGTTTCTTATCCAATCAGACCATTTATACACCAGTCTTATTGTTCATGAGTGAATTATGATTTCAAGTTTGCTATAAAATGCACAGCTAAACATTGTTAAATTTTAAAAAATTGATTATATTTTATCTCTTCAATAAATCTTTTACTTGATGTAACTGATATACGTTAATTAAAGATAGTGCATTAGATTATATATGTGTACAAGCTTTAGAATACGGTTCATTTCATTATTAAGTTTCCATGTTCTTTATGTCTTGCCTCATGGTTCCGATGTGCTGTAGTATTGCTGTGACTATGATGTAGAGAATATTTTATTTCAGTCAGCACCTTATTT
>VOMN01004861.1:0-11107 GCA_014899125.1 Orchestia grillus | reverse complement strand
TAAGCGTTTAATTTCCTCCCTCTTTTTTTGTGTCACCCTGTACAATTCATAGTCGACCATTGGATTTGTTGAAAGTAATGGTGCAGCGCGTGTTGGTGCAGTAAGTAATGGTGCAGCGCATGTTGGTGCAGTAAGTAATGGTGCAGCGCGTGTTGGTGCAGTAAGTAATGGTGCAGCGCGTGTTGGTGCAGTAAGCACCAGTGCAGCGAGCCCTAATCAGACATGTCAGCAAGCGTCAGGGACCTGAGGCAGCGTCCTCCCGGAGTGCCCAGCCTCCGCTGACGGAGACCTCGCTGTAATTCCGATGCCACTCCATACTCAGAGAAAAGACTCGCACAACAGCACAAAAAAAAGCTTCGCTAATTACAAGAGCCCATCTTCTCCAGGGTTATGAGCGCAAAACTGAGCCGGAATGTTACGAGCGACGGAAATGGATCTTCACCTTGGTCTGGGCCGCACGAATAGCACAGACTTCACCTGGGTCTGGGCCGCACGAATAGCACAGACTTCACCTGGGTCTGGGCCGCACGAATAGCACAGACTTCACCTGGGTCTGGGCCGCACGAATAGCACAGACTTCACCTTGGTCTGGGCTGCACGAATAGCACAGACTTCACTTAGGTCTGGGCTGCACGAATAGCACAGACTTCACTTAGGTCTGGGCCGCACGAATAGCACAGACTTCACTTAGGTCTGGTCCTTGCAGACTGTACTGAGAAAAACGTAGGATACAGCAAAAGATCGACACAAAGAAAGTGTCAGTCGTGGGTACGAATAGTAAAGTAATTCATTCATTGAAATGACGTTGCTGCTTGGAACGATTTAGAAGTAATGGTAAATTTCTACGAACGAAAATCTTAGGTTAAGAAATTTTGCCGCCTTGAGGGGGATCTCTGTGGTCATACCGTAGGAAAGTCACAGGATTCTCCAAAAGGGTTGCACTGCCTGCAGAGGCGGACAACGTACTAGCAGGGTGAAGTAAAAATTTAATCAGTTATTTTAAGGCCCATTTTCGAAAATTAAACTGAGTTTTTATTTCATCATCCAAGGTTTCAGGCTCTCAAAGAGAGTGCGTTTTTTAGAGGCAAACATCGAAGAACTTTGGGCTTTTAACCTGTTAATTCTAAAACAGACGAAGTCGTCAGACACGAATGAACATTATTTTGCCTTGTAGATCCTTGGCGGCCCTTATTCTTGCAAATTAATTCATTTATGTAAGTGAGAGAGAGTGGGGAGAGATTTTCCAATGTAAAATTACCGTGAAGGTAACATTTTCAGAAGCGGCTGTACATTAGACCCCGACCGACTCAGCGCTGCCGTCATCCAGCGAGTCGATCAATGTTTGCAGTGAGCAGAGCAAGCTGCAGCTTTGAGGGCTATGTGTATTTATGACTCGTCTTCATGTGCTGTTATATATTTTTTTATCATTGAATTGATATTTCACGGAAAATAAGGAAAAGTTTTCATTACAGTTTTTGAATCAATCTAAAGTTCATGAAAAATCTTATTAAGCTCTAGTTAGCTATATGAATTTTAAAAATATGGATGATGGTATGCAGTAAAGCGCCCCGTGCAGCACGGACAGCAACTGTCAGTCATAAGTCAATCAGGAGTTTGTTACGATTTGAAACTTGAGTGACACAGGGCAAAAATTTCCAAATTAATCCCTACTTTCTCCAAAAGAATTTCGGTGTATTAAAGCATGCTTGAATCATAGATTCATGAGTTAAGGTGGTCTACTTCTGCACGTGTGTTGTGTTGCGTTGTTGCTCCATGTGTTGAAGGTGACACTGAACTTAAGTTGAATACTTCACTCAGGCTAAGCATCTCACTCAGGTTAACCCTGCATTTAAGTTAAATACTTCACTGAAGTTAAATACTACTTCAGTTAAGTAATAGATGAAGTAAAGAGAGCAGCTCCTCAGGGACTTGGACGATATCGCCTAGAAAAAAGAAGGAAAACCATTCAGTACGTACCATAGTCTATGCACATGGTGTTTTCTCACACAGGATCCCATGTGCATAGAAACAGCATGTGGTGAATGAAGAGGAAGAAATAGTAAAAAAGAGATAGCGGAAGAGGTGCGAACATTGAAAGAAGTGAAGTAGACAGGAAATATAAAAATCCCAAAACCCATTTAGAGCTGATGTGACCTAACAGACCCCCCTGAAGTCGCCAGTCCCCTCAACACACTATAGACAATCATAAGTAGGTTATCAGAAGTAAACACTTTGTTCAAGTGAAATACTTAATTTAAACACTTCCCGTAATTTTTGAACGGACAGCCGTTGTAAATTACAATTCCTTTCCAAGATTAACTTTCACCCAAAGAGTTCCTTCAAGGCTAATTATTCTCCGTTGTTCTTTTCGGTAGAAGTTTGGCAGTCCTTTTGGGCAATTACAATTTTCACATAAATTGATTTGAATTATTACATAAACACATTCCAGCCATGGTTTTAGTTTAAAACTCATAAGAACCATCATTTTTTACGCTAAAAGTAGCAAGCTAAGCACTTTTTGATGTGTTTTTAGAAACCTCCCACAAAATTGCACGACTAGACGTATTTTTGCACTAACGCTAACGCTACTACTTTCCGTTGTGTACCGGGTTCAGAATCTTTGAATTTGGAAACCATGTTTCGGTTTGTTTTGGAAACCATGTTTCTGTTTGCTTTGGAAACCGTTTTTCGGTTTGCTTTGGAAACCATGTTTCGGTTTGCTTTGGAAGCCATATTTCGGTTTGCTTTGGAAACCATGTTTCGGTTTGCTTTGGAAACCATTTTTCGGTTTGCTTTGGAAACAACGTTTCGGTTTGCTATAGAAACCGTGTATCGGTTTGCTTTGGAAATTAAAGCACTGATACAGAACTGTGCAATTCCAGTGCCCTAACGAGCCGGCGGCACCCCAGTGTGGCCAGGGCATAGGGGCCCAAACATTTTTAAGATATTTAAGATAACGCTGACTTGCATTGAGCGTAGAAAGTTTCCAGCAATTTTGAATCATGAAATTAAATTTTTAGAGATGTATAAGGCCTTACGTTTTGGAAAAAAATATAAATAAAAAGAAGCATTTTTAATTTCATTTTTTTAGCTGAAATAAAGTTTAGCAGAATTAACTACTCGTCATTATGTTTAGTTATCATTTCGACCGAGCTAGAACACTGATTCCTGTTTTCCATAAAATTCGGATTCCGGATTCTCGGAAATTGACTAGCGTTTTATCCAGGAGACTCATGAACCACTGCAAGACTGCACTGAGTTTTCCGCCATATGCTGGAGAATGCCAGCGAATGTTCCGAGTTTTCAAAAATTCAGATTCCTTCAATTGAACTAAATTAAACACAAATCATAGCCCGTACACTTTTCCGCAAAAAATGTGTGTGAATAAAATCGTTCTCAATGTGATACTTTCACGCACAAACTATGTGGCTTAGAATTATGAAGCATTTGAATTTTCATCCGGCTTTCGATCCGCTGGAACGTGCACTTTCTGTTACATTAATGTTTTAGTCAAGAATGTTTGAAATTGCCAGACGGGCATTTCTTGCACGAAATTGGCAAGCGGGTATTTGTTGTTCGAAATTGGCAGGCAGGTATTTCTTGCACGAAATTGGCAGGCAGGCATTTCTTGCACGAAATTGACAAGCAGATATTTTTTGCATATTAAAGACATTTTCATTGACGGGAGAGTTCGCAACAGAACGTCTGTTGCAGCCTCATAGTTTTTCAACCCTATCAGATTATTCAAACTGTCTCAAAATTCCGTACACGAACAAATTCGACCACCATTTCCATCTTAGACCACGCTACGTGACATGATTTTGGTTCATAGCAATGAAGCAGCATTTCTCAACTCCCCGAGCTTGTTACGAAGCAACCGAAAAAGCCCATCATTTCTATGCGACTCTGCTTTTCTACAGTAATTGAGTCATATTTATAACTAATATCATGTGAAGAAAAGCACATTTGAAATTTTTTTACCTCACTATGAAAACAAAATTCTAGCATCCAAATGATTCTTTTTCCTTTGGTTAATGTAAAAAATAGGAAATGATAGGAAAAAATACGAAATTACAGTTTTCACCCACAATGAAAACAAAAGCGATATTTCGTGTCATGGTGTTATGAAGAGTGCACCAGTTTTACGGTTGTCTACTCACGTAAAACAATAAATGCAAAGTTGTATTTCCAAACATTCTGAACTTAAAGATTGCTAGATCAAAAGTCATTGTTCTAGCTTATTTCAAACGGTATAGAAGTATTATAACGCGGTAATCTATCAAAAATATTCAGTTTCATTGCAAAAATGCGACGCTGAATACATTTTTAGGAACATTAGTTTTTAGATAAAATCCCAAGGGTGGTGGTACCTTTTACTCAACCTTACTAGATGATTCAGAATTCTTTGAAGCATCATAATTTCATGCATTCACTATGACTTCACAGTAAATACTTAACACCCGTCATTTTTTGCACTCATCCACGAATTTCATGCTAAAAGTACAAGGCTGCTCGCTAAGATGATTCTGAAATCAGAAAAGAATAGGAAGAATTATTATCATCCTAACTCATTTCAATCATTAAATGAATGCATTAATTAATACGCCTGAGTGCATCATTACATCGCAACAATGCAATGGTAATGGTGTTTTTATTTGAATGAACTTTTCAAAAAAATATGCAAGGGATGCCGAACGTAGCCTAACATTTTTTACATAAAAGTCTTACATTTCTCATGTTTTGATCAGAATTTAACGATTCTTTGTACATGTAGAAACATATTCCTCGGTGGAACACTGAACACATACTATTTTTACACCAGTCCAGTATGCGACAAAAAAATACAAGCTCGCTCTCTGGAAAGATTCTGAACGCAGAATTCAATATAAAAATAGTTTCGGTTGAGCTCTTCTAACTGTTCAATGACATTTTAAGGTTTTATCAGTTCAAAGAAAGTAAAAATCTCAGCAAAACTAACAAATGGAGGGCATTTTTGCCCCATGAATTATTTACACTGCAACATAAGAGATAGAAATATCATTGTACTGGTTCATCTCAAATGATGAATGAAGACGCATTATTACGTGTGAACAGCCTAGTTCCAGTCTAATTATTACGTGCGAACAGCCTAGTTCCAGTCTAATTATTACGTGCGAACAGCCTAGTTTCAGTCTAATTATTACGTGTGAACAGCCTAGTTCCAGTCTTATTATTAAGTGTGATCAGCCTAGTTTCAGTCTAATTATTACGTGTGAACAGCCTAGTTCCAGTACAAGAATGCAAAATTGTCATCATGTTTCCTGATGCAAGAATAATTACAGTTTCCAAAATATAGTACGTAAGACGATCGCCTGATATTTTTTGCATGTAATCAATATGAGTGAAAACGCGGTTAGTTCATTATCATTACCCAAAACTAAGTTGCATAGAATTACTTACTCGTTCTAATCCCCACCGACTACGCGAGGTCGGCTGACACGATGAATTTTGTTAGCATTATTTTCTGTGTTCGGAATTTCTTTTCAAGGCGACTGCGTAATTTTCACAACGACGCTCGAGGATAACTGCAAGGCTGGAACGTTTTTTGAAATCTGCAATGAAGCAGGAGTTTGTGTGAAAAATTTACAGGAATTCTAAATCATCAAATAAAAATGGCAAAAATGCAACTAAACACGAATCTGGTGAAGTGTTCAATAAATAATTATTCACAATGTTTCAACCTGGTATTTCAACCTGACGTTTCAACCTGATATTTCAACCTGACGTTTCAACCAGACGTTTTTCCATTCAAAGCTAAACTGTCTTCAACTATCAGCGTATTTTTGAATGTATTTAGTGTTTGGGATGAACTGTCATAGTGATTTGTCTTTACATCAAGTTCTAAATCCAGAATCTTATAAGTTTTCTAAACAAGTCAGTGTATCAAAATATGGCATATTTTCTGCAATCTACAGCGTAATATTGATGGATGAATATCTATGGTAAAATTAAAATCATCAAATGATATTCCAAAAATCTGAATGTCACAGCCCTTCGTCTTTTGTAAAAAAGTTACTGAAATATTAATATTTCTCTCGTTATTACTGCACGAGAATGAACTGCATTTGAATTCTTACGTGCATAATGAAAAGGAATTCTGCTTAAAACGCTTTAAAAAAGTTTTTGAACGCTAAAATTGTCTGAAGTTTTGATTTTTCACCAGAAGCTCGTGGACAATTGCAAAAGTTGATGTATTTTTAGCAGACAACCAAAGAATGATTGTATTCGTACAGAGTTCCGTTGAATTTCACAATTCAAATGAAATCCAATGAATCTTAAGCGAAACCTGCACGAGCTTTGCAGAAGAATAATCTCAATTTTAAGTCTCCTATCTTTCCATTAGCACTGAGTTCTCTCGAATGTAAAGTGTATTTAATTTTTCATTTTAATTTGAAACCCACTTGAATCATAATTTCTGTCAGTGCAGAAATTGGAATCAGAAATCCTGAAATTTTAGTAGTTAATCTTTGTGGAAAAATTCGAAAACAGACGCAAAAATAATTTGATGCCCGTCCCCTGCATGGAAATGAATGTGTCGTGCATGGAGCTCCGTTGAGTAGCCCAAGTAAAATGCAAAAGAAAATATATTTTCATGAACACCGTAAGGTTTTTATTCCAAAAAATCAAGGGTTGAAACATTTTTTAATCGCTTTATTTTCCTCCGAAGCGCACTCGCTAAGGCTGATCAACTCGTTGCAATCGTGATTTTACTTCGAAAAACGCTAGAAAGTTTATCTTTGTTTTCATGTAATTCTGAGGAGAGAATCGTAAGAATTTACAGGCGCATTTTTCCTTTTGAAGTTTTGAATAATTCAACATCTGAGTTGCAGCTCTGCAGTCTGCAGGTGAATGTTGGTGCTTCTGGGAAGTTTATTCAAACTTTGAATCGTTAAATGAAAAAGGCAAAAAAGTGCTATAAGGGTAAACTTGTTATCTTATACAAGACAACTATGAAAAATATGATTTTAATTTAATTTACTTTCATCAACCTAACAAAATAATTATAATCAGGAAACAAGTTATACCAGTAAAAAAGTTTTTAATTAAAGAACAATTTTGAATCACCGATCTGCCCAACACATTAATTGCTTATTTTTCGCTCTCATACATTGCAGAAATCTTTTACAGAACTCATGCATTTTTAAACTTACAAGAAAACATTTACATGTTTCAATATTTTAATTTCCTTTGGAATCCACGCTTGAAAGAGTAGCATTCTCTCACGTTTCCTGCTCGAAAATGACACACAATTGTCTTTAATTTTGCGTTTGCACTCAAATTAACCGATGCTGAAATACGAGGCACGTTTCACGTTCGTGTTCTCATGGAACCTGACAAAAGAAGCCATTAAAAATGAACTCTCGTTCAAGTTTTAATTAAGAAGAGCGAAATTTCCTCATACGCAGACCATTTCCGTCTGAAAGAGAAGTTTGGAGTCACGGCAGTGCTTGTCTCGACGGTCTACCGCTCAGTCATTTGCTCATTTGAAGACTAGCGTTTATCAGCCAGGGAGGACTGGGCCCGCCATAAGAGCGGCGCTTTTACGAATTATAAGCCGGTATAACTGCCTCTTGAGCCATCGCACGCCGCCGCCGCTGGCCTTGAGGTAAATTACAGCTTTTACCCGAGTACCCGCCTCCCGCGGCCTGGAAGGAGGAATGGCAAAAGCGAACAGGGGAGGAATACTCTCTCTCAACGCTAGGGAGGAGTAAACAAGGGGAAGGAGACGTGACTGAGAGACGGAGAGTGAATGAATAGCTTGCAACTACTCACTCTCTGCTCAGAGGAGAATAATTGCTCGGGGAGGGACGTCCGGGAAATAGTTAAGTTTCCTCAAGAGTGTTTATGACACAAAACGTGGGAAATGAGAGAAGTGGAGAATGGATCCCCCAAAATAGTTATTAGGGGAATGTATCTGAATGGGAGGGCTTGAATGTATTTTAAACGAGTCAAAGCTCGACGGAGGGACTCGTGTGACCCGACTGAAAGGCAGAGGAGTTGTGTTCGACATTAAAGAGATCGCCGAAAGATATTACAAACAAATTTTCTTCAGCAGGATAATAAAACTTAAGTTTGTCTCTTACATGAAAAAGAAGAAATATGAATGATTTCACTCAAGGAGCGAAAAGAAAAGCCTGGTTCGATGGGTAACTCAGAACTTTTTTGATTTTAAGGAGAAAACCTTGATCGTGTGCGTTGAATATCGTTATCACAATTGAGGTCGAATGGTGCAAACAGAATCAAAGCAGGCTGTTGTCATTAATCCCATCGATAATACGACTGTTTAAACGAAGTTAGAGGAAGCACATATCTAGTACAACCATGAGTCACATGCATGGTTTGAAAGTTGATATATCGTCGACTGTTGTAAAGAAGACGATGTTAAGCGTATACTTTCCAAATATTTTGCCGGGACATCTCATACTTACATAAACAATTGAGAAAAAAACTCCTTTTAGGGTTGAAAATTGTTTTCAGAAATTTTTAACTTGCTGCTGTATGAGTTCGGTCGTGGCGGCTCGCGTGAATTTTCGTTCATTAGAGAAGAGTATGACGGCTCATACCTGCTTCTTTCGATTCATGTTTTCTGGAATAGACGATGTTGAAAACTTTCATGTCAATCTCAATGCCAAATCAGATGTTAAGACGGTTAAAGCTCACGTACGCAGTAAAATTAGGATGACGAAACTGTTCCATCAGAGCATCACACATGCCGAAATTTAATGAAAATTTATCATCGGTGAGCGTGGAACTCGCTAAACTGCATTAGAGGTCCTCAAAAAAATGATGACATAAGATTGATGAAATCCTATTTGACGAGACAACTCCCCGACCAGGGACGACATCGATCGCCCCATCTCCGCACCCCGTCCGTCCAGAGACGCGCTGGAGGCCTGGGGGGAGGAACGCCCGCAGCTCGAGTCGGGTGAGGGGGAAGATAGCGAGGCTCAAACATCAGCGGAAACAGCAGGCAAGATACGCCAGAACAGTCCAATAATCGTCAGATTATAATGTTCAATACGTAGCTTCTTCTACGGTCACAATTGGGACGACGCTCTCCAGAAGTTAGCTGTTGTTTAATCTGATTAACGACTGCACACGGAGAGATATCTCTATTGAGTAAAAACTGCACGCTGTTCAATTCAATTATGAAAATTATTGAAATTTTTCTCCCGATCATCAGTCGGTCGCTACAGCGGCATTTTGCTTTTCTAAACAAAGGAATCAGACGCAGTTAAAGTTTCGATGGTCATTTCAGCTACAAAGAAGTTTTCGTTTTTTGGAAGTCAGTGGCACATGAAAGATATTTCAGGTCAGTGCTGTTCAAGGTATCTGAGGTTGCTAGCAGGCATTGTTTTTTAATGTGCAACAAACAAGTGATATTTCGTTGAAATATTAATTTACGATGGAAAAGATATATATATATATGATGAACACGACAAAAATATACTACTTTCTTATCTTTATTCATTTTTTAAACAAATATTACAGTATCAAAACATACAAAAAAGTAATGAAATAAATACCGAGTCCTTTATTAGCACAGTAGTAAAAATTGGATAACCTTAATCTTTACTGGTGCGAAAGGTGAGCCTGCTTCTTTTTTATAAATTTGTACAGTCGTAGTTCCTTTCCCTGAAATTTCTTACGGTGGCTGATGGCCCCGTACCTGCACCGGCCAGCGGGCCACCACACGGGGCAGCGCTCCTCCAGGCGACGTAGCTGCGAGGTGACGTGTGACGTACGGCGACTGATAGGGGGTCCTTCAGCTCCCTCATCACACCACAGAGTAGTGGCTGTAGAGACACCTGTGATGAATGTAGGGACAGTGTAGTGTATGTAGAGACAGAGTAGTGTATGAAGGGACAGAGTAGTGTATGGAGAGGCAGAGTAGTGTATGTAGAGACAGAGTAGTGTATGAAGGGACAGAGTAGTGTATGTAGAGACAGAGTAGTGTATGTAGAGACACAGTAGTGTATGAAGGGACAGAGTAGTGTATGTAGAGACACAGTAGTGTATGTAGAAAAAGAGTAGTGTATGTAGGGACAGAGTAGTGTATGGAGAGGCAGAGTAGTGTATGTAGAGACGTGAAGTAATGTATGTAGAGACAAAGTATTGTATGTAAAGACACGTGTCATGCTGTGATACACAGAAGGGATGTGTAATTGTGACCTTCGTCATAAAATCACAATGCTCTGAATTATTCTGTGACGTCACCAATGGAAGACGCATCAAACTCCACTCACAGTTGTATTATGAAATACCTGAAGGATAAATTCAAAGAACTATGGACCATAATACTCATGTAAACTGAGCTCGGGTCTTCGGAAATTCGTAAAATCTGGTGATAACTTTGTTGAATGTACTCGATGAGAATTATGTGCACCATCTGTATTCACTATTTCCCATCATTAGTTAAATTTGAATCATAACATCTAAAATCAAAAAGTAAAAAAATTCTGTTTTTTTAGAATATTCAATTCCAATCCAACTGCAGCTTCTCTCATGGAGCTGAAAAAAGTCAGATGGCATCTTCATTAAGATTTTGTGTTGCTCCACTTTCTCGTACGAGTTTCATCATGAAAGTACTCACGTTGAAATGCATTAGGGAGCGGGGGACCTTCAAAATTAAAAGAACTCGTATCCTCATTCGCGAGCCCAACGAAGTTACGAATGGTGATCTCTCAAGTCTAAGATTGATATCCTCGTGCTGGTCATGCACGGTCTGTCGCTGTACAGAGCTCGTGGTTGTGAGGCTACCACTAGTAACTTACCGTCACTTGAGCCTGGTGCAAGTCTGTCACTCCAGGTCCCTCTATAGAGAGTCACTGGAGTGCCATTCTAATGCTAGGGGGTCATCTTAACGCTTCTAGAGAGTCATTCTAAAGCCCCTAGTGCGTAACACTAACGCCCCTAGAGTGTAACACCCACGCCCCTAGAGTGTAACACCCACGCCCTTAGAGTGTAACACCAACGCCCCTAGTGTGTAACACCAAAGCCCCTAGTGTGTAACACCCACGCCCCTAGAGTGTAACACCAACGCTCCCAGAGTGTAACACCAACGCCC
>VOMN01004859.1:0-19460 GCA_014899125.1 Orchestia grillus | reverse complement strand
ACGGGAACCCGGTAATTTTTCAAGTCCAAATTGAATGCGTTCTTGAAGACTATTCCGACAAGCCCCCACTGCCTTATTATTATCAACCCATGGATGGAAATAGTGTCCTGCCGCAGCAGGCCTACCTGAGGGGTCAAGTCATGTAGCAATCGCAGAGACAAGAGGAGACAGCAAACTTGCGTGGCCTGGGGCTTGCGTGGCCCGAACAAAATTCAAGGATTCAAGGTGAGCAAGCCATTACGGAATTGAAGAATTTAACATCAATACGTCGAAAACGAGATTAAGTGCTGAATATGTGCGAGCAATTATTTTAATCGGATGGAGCAACACCAAACAAAACATTAATGATATCTTGAAAGCCAAACCACGGTTGCACAAATCTCGCTGAATTCTTGTGTTATGTAGATTCTGAGATTTGCGTTCTCCAAGGGTGCTGGAAGAAAGAGGTTCAAATTTATAAGTGCAACTACAGCTCCAATTATTAAGCTAGTGTAATGCTTATACTTTTTAACATGGAACAAATCTTTTGGAAGTGTAACTTTAAATCTATCTAAATTATGGCATATATGGTGCGGTTGTAAACATACATAACAGCACCGTTCAACGTGTCAATAATTTAGATACTTAGCTCGCCTAATTCACATTATATTAAACCTTTCAGTCATCGGAATCCCCCTGCTGAACTTGATACATGCTCGATGCGAGATGAGGGAACTTGCAAGCAACTGAAGACTCCCGAAGACTCCGATGAAGTACAATGCTAGTTTTCTTATATATTTTATGATATATCTACTGTACCCAAACGAGATACAATGAGAAACATGCATTCATATATCAATAACGCTATCTTCTGCACCATTCCGTTGAGTGGTTCTCCAATGAATAGTGCAATAGTCTATGATTGAGAATCGGTAATAATTACTGTATTTTTCAGTGACACTCGATCTTTTATTAGTTGTGAACCAGTTTGTGTGGCATAAAACTCTGCGCAATGGATTGCGTGCTGGAGGTTTAGTTTCCAGTTGTGTGCAATTTGGAAGTGTGTCTTATACACCACACATGAACACCTTCCATCTGCCGTATTTGACCCAAAAGTGTAAATAGTTTCTCAATATAGCTTAGGTATTTGCTCCTCATGTATTCCTGGAAATGGAGGGGCGCACACCGGCGGGCCATTCCTTCATACAGACCGACCTACATAAAAACGTACTNTTTACCGTTGGGGTTTCAATGCCTTACAACTACTGGCTTGTTGAGATATGTGAGGAATGTATGGTTTAAGCTTTATTTTTCAAGTAAAGTACTCCATGGTTACGTGGAATACCTCACCTGAGCCGGGATTCAAACCCCGAACGTCCCGGTGACGAGGCCATCATGTTAACCAGTACGCCATGGAGCCCAGAAATAAAGAAATAAATCTAGAAATTCGACTAAACATTACTTTCCTTATGACTAACAATAAGTATTAGCTCTATTCAAGCACTGAATTTATTTTTCATGAGATTATATGAGGCAAAGTCGCATTTTGTCTGACCGAAGTGTAACACTTTGAAGAGTACGCTATACTTATTTTCGTACGTTTGTCAGCCAGGTTACTGGATAATATTTGAACATCATTATTTGAAGACACCGTCAACATCTGTTCCTCACTCGTAGCCGCACTCGTAGTGCCTGTGTCAATTGATTGACAATGGCTCGCCGGCTGTATGCAGTGAAATGTACCAGTACAGGATGAAGCGAGAATGTAAATTGATTTAAGTACTGAAGCGTAGACTACTTGATGATATAGTTGCTCAAGACTTTGCGTTTTCGATCGGAATCGTTGCATTTATTCACGCATGTACTCTTTCACCATAATTTTAGTTTTATCAAATTATTTTTTGGTCTTGGCTTCGAAATAGAAATTACCTAAATATATCTTGGTGAAAAAACTTTCCCTTTTTAAATTCATGAATTATCTTCTGCATTGCATTTAATCTGAAATTTCTCATTATGATTGATAGATATTTAAATTAAATATTTGGGTAACTCATTGAGTCATTGTTGAAAGTTCGATTTCTAGAAAATAATTTACCATTTAATTTACATTTCAAAGTTAGATCTCTATTATTACTATACCAGTTGAAGTTTTTTATGCTATTTTGTTGTACAATTTAACCAGAATGATAGTTTGTCAGTTACTACAGTTACATATCAACATCTAGCAGTTTAAATTATATTTTTGTCTATTAAAGTTTATTACATGCTTTTATCCTAGGTGTTTGTGAACATTATGACTGAGTGTTTCTCACTTAATTAAGATATATGGTTATCATTGTTTTTATTTAGCTGTCATCAAAGCATCATTATGATGAAAGCAAGTTTATTCATACTATTATGTGGAACACTTGTGCTTCCTATCTCTTCTCTTTTTGAAGATCAAATTGGCAAGTTTGATTGGTAAGTAAAAAGATCAATGATTACTGCTCTATAGTGTCTAAATGTGATTTGTATGTATTCCATAAATCTAATCAGACTTTCTAATAGAAATTAAAATAGCTTATCTAGAAAATTTTCAGAATTTATCTGCAAACCAGGGTACCAGTATCTTTTTGCAGATGATCAGTAGAGCTCTTATGCCAAAATCATGAACAATTTTTTGAGTCCCCATAACAAGAGTAGGTATATCTTAGGGTTATTCTGGTAATGTTTATGATAGGTACCATATTCATTTACCTTGCATCAATTTCACTTCAAAATATTGTGCTGTATTTATTTTCAGGGATATTTATAGATAACAGCAAACAAGCCACCAACACTAGCCACAATATCAGCTTATTCATTACTGCACAACTATGGATGTTAATTTTTTTCATTAAGAAATGCCAATCTACTTTCTTCTGGCTTGGATTACTAGTACATATTATGGAGAAGTTTTTTTTACTATTCAACTATCAATGTTATATCATTTAAACAGCTGAACTATTTCAACTAAGATATGCTTGACCCTTGGTAATCTGGATTTTGGTTTATCCAAACAGTGTCTAGCTGAAAGTTTAAATTTAGGCTGATGACAATGGAATGTGTGCTTAACATATTGCCAAAAATGCCTGATATATGGCAGCTGTAAACAAGTCCAGCTGATGCTCATGTTTTGTCCAGTTCCTGCACCACTTAGTCCAGAAAAATAAGGAACAAGTATACTGCACTGGTTAATATATGTAGTTATCTACAAATAGTGCATATATGCATTTTTTGCCGATTGAAATATTGTTATTTATGTACCATTTTGTTTCTAAATTTCATTTGATATACTAGTAATTTTTTACTGTCTAGATCATTTGATTTGAAAATATATGTTTGAAAATGAGTAGCAAGCAGCATAATTTGATGTTATAAACTAGATTATTTAGCCATGCCTAACAATTTCTTTTTTATTCTTTCAGGATTCAAAGAGGCCTGGGGAGTGTACACTTGGCAGAGTTTGATGAGAGTGGCAGTGCTGAAGGAGGTCCTGCACGGAGACTTGTTGTTGCTACGCTGCACAATGTTTTGGCGGTCTTGAATACTAAAAATGGTAAGAATCTTTGCAAAAGATCAATGATCACTTATTCTGATCACCTTTAGGTTTTATCTCCTTGAGTTATGCATGGGGCTTTGGGAGATTGTCCATTTGTGCATCTTGAGATTTGACTACATAATGCAGTGTGCATAGTTACCCTGTACAGCACTAGCATTGCTTCTTGCTAGTCTCTAATTTTTGGCTTAACATTAATTGGTTGGTAGGTGTCATTGATTTTTCTCTATTAATTTTCTGTCACATCATTTGCAAGTACATTTGTATGTAATTCTTTTAGTATTTTATGTGTGGAATTTCTTGCCATGTCTACTTCAAATAATAGAATTGAATTTAATTCAATTATGTTTTATAATTGAACTGCCAGAGCTAGAGACATGTTCCACTTTTCATCATTAAATGGGGCGAGTTTCAACCAGGGTTGTGTAGCTGGAAGGAGTTGTGCACATGGGAATGCTAGGAGTCCAATGAAATGATTTTTGTAACATGCCTTTGGACTTTTGTATTGATTCTTACCTGCTACACAAGTAAATACTCATGGGCTTTTCTTTGACTAATTATTGTTAGTATTATTTACCATCTGATGCCTTTATTCACCTTTACTTCACAAAGCATAGCAAATATCTTACTAGATATATAAATATGTAGTGCACACTATCAGTAATCAGAATTAGTAATATAAGTTGATTAGGTAAAATTGTATTAAGTATGAGCTTATAGATTCTGTTCATTTTTGTCAATTTATATTCTCTATTTATTCAAATCATTTTATCAATCATTTTCAAAGTATTCTAAAGAGAAATTAAGGAAACTGCTATTCACTAACCAGCAATCTGCACTCATAAATCTAAAACAACTTATAAATTCATAAGTTTAGTAGCTCTTGCATGGAAATTAATATTATCAATACTTCAGATGAAAAAATATCTAGGTCCACATTACAGGCTATAGACCAATTTTAAAAAAGAGTATATAAATATTGACAAGTAAATAATCTGCAACAATTTTTAATTTGTTATTAAGTTCCATTCAGTTATAGAAGTTGGCAAGGAAGGAAATTTATTAAGTAGCATAAATATGAATTCATCAAAAATGAATGTTTCAGTGAGAATTCATATCTATAATAAATAAACTTGAATCATTAAAGATTACTAGGGATAATACAGCAATTGTTATGTAATTAAAGAGTCTGTGTTGGATATTTACATGACTAGGAGTTGGAGTCAAAATTTTTGTAATACTAAGTGTCAGTCAGAATTTTTAGTGTCCTTCGAGTCTGAGTGGGACCGTACATCTTCTAACTTTACAACCTTGGTTTCAACAATGAATAATCTTCGATTTAAAATGTTTAATATGGTGGTAGCAATCATTCATTTGAAAAGATTCATCTTTAGGCATTAACTTCTAAATTGATGCTGATGTTAAAATGACTGTCAAGTGTGCTACATAGAAAGGTTTCCCCAGATGTCTTATGTTTTTTGTGCAGGCGAGATAATGTGGCGCCATGTATTGCCGGTGGGGCCCACTGGTACGATAGAGTCTCTGTTGGTGCAAGCTGGCAAGGCATTCATTGTGACCGACAATCCACCTCTTCTCAGAACGTTTGATGTTCACACTGGTGCTCTTGTCAAGGAAGTTCCTCTCAAACTTCCTTTCAAATCTGAAAGGTTAGATCTTCGAGGTGTTTGGGTATCCTTAGTGGTTGATTTGAGACAAAATCTTTACATTATAAAATGAAAATCTGTAAGTGATTGTTTTTCATTCAGCTAACATCTGTATTTTTTCTTGCCTACTGACCTGAGCTAATAAAAACTTTTTTAAATGACATCAATGACAATGCACTACAAGCCGAATTATAAACTTTTGAAACTTGTGTTTACTGTGAACTGATCATGAAAATTTGTTAGTTTAAAAAATAAAATTTTAGGTAGTCCTTAGCTTATTTTCTACATGCCTATGTGAGAAACAACCAAGCAGCTTCACTACCATTACCTGAAGCAGTGTTTGGCAGATTGAATGTAAAATTAGGCAAATTAAGTACTTGAACATGATGGAACATTACTAGATGAAATTACAGATATTGAAGCTGAAATAGTATCCAAAATGTAAAAAGGTAAAATCAGGACAGTGGTGATCCATGGTTCTCATGGCAATGCCAAATTATGAGTTAGAGGATGATTATCATAATATTTATGACTAATATACTGAAAAAAGCACTGAATTTGAAAATATTACTGAAGTATTACCCTATGATGATATAATATTGTACAGTCAAAGAAAATTATGGTAAGATGAGGTAGGTAGCCACAGGTTGTCTCATGACCAAATGCATTCATAGCCTGACAGACTTTGTATAGTTTTGAGCTTTTTCTGCAGTTTACATGGAATGCTGCAAGCAACCTGACTGATGTGGTCTCAACACCTTGATTTAATGCAAAAAGCATTTTGAGGTGTGTTTAAAATGCTCAGTTTTGTCCCATTAGAATTCCATTTTAATAATCTAAAATATGCTAAAAACAATTAGGAAAAATAATAATTCACTGTCTTAGTACCAAGAAAGAAAAATCCAATTACATGAAACATTTTGCTGATGTATGTACTTGTCTTAATGCATTTTTAAGTTTTAAAATTCTGTATGAATTATTCTTCAACATAATACTAAAAGCTGTATTTAGTGTTACAGGTCATCAAATATATTGCTAAAACTCAATTGTTTCCATTTTTAGCAGCGTACAGCTATTAGTTAAAGCATTTGCCTTGTGTCTTCTTGGTTGCCTACTTGCAGGAAAAACTTACCATTCTTTAATTTTCTGACTTGTTTTTATTTTGGTGATGGGGAAGATTGTTGAGTGGGTTGTTAAACTACCGTGTTTTGTTTCATTCTTTGATGTAAAATTATTGTAGTGTAAATATTTGTTCATTTGTTTTATTCTTGAAATACTTTTCTGTGAATATATGCCCCTGACCCTACAAGGACAATAGGTACTATATCCCAGTTAGAAATTGAGCTAGACATTAGGGCCGGCCAAGGGTGACCACTCCCTTGTTCGTGGTGGTCTCTGGCCGAAACTGTGTAGCCGCGGCGCAGAAATGTTCAATTTGGGCCAGGCCTCACTTGCGCCGCCATGGTCCTGGCGTGCGGGCCTGCATTCAATACTCCTGCTCTGGCCTGAATCAGGTTGCGACCTGGCGGCGCTGCCCTGTGCAGCCGCTGCGCCGTGCAGTTTCATATGTACGACGGAGGCTGTGTGTATATCGACCGCCGTCCGGTGCAGTCACAGGGAACACTCGGCCTACCCTTGAATTGCTGCGGCGATCTGCCCCATAGCAGGCCCTCCTGCCGTGATCACTCGCTATACCGGGCGCAATTTTTAGCTTGGATAATTTCATTCCATAATACTGCGGCTAGCTTTTTGTTTAGAGTTAAGTACAGTCTTAATTTCACACGTGCATAAGACAACAGCTACTGGTGGAGTAGTACAATGCTAAATGCAGTCTTATTACAAAATAGTTTTGTCATTATTGGGTTAATAATTAGATTTGTTTTTTTGAGTCGATACTGTGGATTTATAGACTCTGTAATTAATGATTATATTTAATTTTTCATGGACTCCATACGCTAGTGTTACTAGTCTTTCCAGCTAGGATGAAAATTTTCCTTAAAATTCATTACTAAGAAATATCTGAAGTGACAATGCTCTATTCATCTCGATAAACTTCATATTATAACTTTTCATTCACACAATTTCACGAACTTTTTGAGTTTACAAATGCGAGGCGTTTATTTCCGTCGAGTTATTTGAATATTTTGAGCGCTAAGCCCTGGAGTGACCGTGTGTTGCACTGCGCAGCACGTACGGGAGGCGGCTGGTGCTGCACGAGGCGTCGTCGGTGACGGTGGCGCACCTCACGACTGGTGCGGTGGAGCTGTCGCGCTTCTCCAACCTCAAGACGGGCGCTCTGGAGTGGCAGCGCTCAGTCTCCCAGCCCTGGATTTCTTCCCAATCTCAGTAAGTTCCATCTTCTGTCTGCCCCTCACCACTTTCGTGTTCAGTCTCAAATCGTACGTCTATTACAAAATCTCCCACACTTGGCAGTGCATCAATTTGGTCTTGAAGCTTATGGGATACTGATTTGGAATTTCTCCCCATCTTCTGAGTGGTCCCGAGTCCGTTCAGATTAACCGTCTTTATATCTCTGGAACCTTTGATATCTTGTTTGAAGGTTGTGTTTTATCATATGTAGGGTATTTCAGAATTCCTTGAGCAAACTGTAGCATAAAGTTGGTTTTGGTGGAATAAATACATTTGCTCTATGGAGATATGTCTGAAATGCTCTGTTAAAAAAGTTAAGACGACTTGAAAGTTAAAGTGTGTCTGTAGAAAAATATGGAATCCAGATCCGAACAAGTTGGTTATTATGACGGACAACACAGAGCTTGAAGGTGGGTTAGGTATTCACAGTAGGTATTCGAAATTCCATCCGTCTGTTGTGATGCATGCGGCGAGTTGGGCAATCGTTGCGCCGCAGCAGATGCGTGCATCACGGCAGATGCATGCATCACGGCAGATGCGTGCATCACGGCAGATGCGTGCATCACGGCAGATGCATGCATCACGGCAGGCAGACCGAATTTCGAACACCTACTGCGAATACCTAACCTATGTTCAAACTCTGTATTATTCGTACATAATAATGAACTTGCGTTGAATTTGATTTTTTATTTGCAAAGAGACACGGTTTAACTTTCTAGCCTCCATGACTTTTCAACTAAGTATTTTGGGACATGCCTCTATGAGGTAAAAAGTGTTTTTTTCACTGAAACGAACTTTGGGTGAAGTTTGTTCAACGAATTCTAAAACACCCTGTATAATGCAAATATTTGTTCTGCTAAAGCTGCACATATGCTTGGTGAATGCTCATCATTTTCTAATACATGGGCTTGGGTTGTACACTAAATTACTGCGCCTTATCACTGAAAGGATGATAAAGGTTTTTGGAGTGATTTTTTAATTGTCTTGATGAACACGTTTGAGTTGAGACGATTGTGTTAATAGTGGACGTCACAAGTAATTGTAGTAGTTGCTCTAGTTGGGTAAAATAATCTTTTCCAGTTTCTACATCTTTTTTGCTGTCTCTTCTTTGTCTTATCGTCCTCATGTTTTTTAACTTGTTTCTGTGCGCGGGGAATCCAGTGTGGGAACACACTTGTGCATAGATTCCATGTTATCTCCACTCCATACTAGATGGTCCCTTCTTCTGTTCACTTTTTGTATCACACTTGATGTGGCTAAGAAGCTTTCAACTAATAAATTAATAATAATAGTTCTACGAGTTTCACTTGGTCAGGAAATTGGGTGTTCACGAGTTACCCGGCCGGCTCTATTAGACTATTGGGTGCTCTATGACGTCACAATGAGTAGCCAAATGATGGCTCAGGCTGCAAGTTTCGTTTAAAATGTACATCCAGTTCACGGTGTCTGTGCTGCAGGTGCGGCCTCACGACTGCTGGCCTCGCGTGCGTGGACGCCTCCCTGGGCCTCGTGCTCGCTCTGCCCCTCGCCTCCCTGCCCCCCAAGAAAGGGGCTGCCCAGGATCCGACGTTCGTCTCCACAAGTGTGCAGGTACCTCGGCCAGCCAGTGCATGCATGTTGTATGGTTAACCTCTCATCAATGAACGCTGCACATCAATGGGTGCGATGCACGAACAAAATCGGCTGGCCTGAGAACATAATCCATCTGCCTAAATGTCTGTTGCGAAAGTGCTGAAAAATCATATGCAACAAATTCACATCATCGGATAGTTTCTCTGAGCAATTAGTCCGTTGATGAAAGGTGCAACTCTTGTACAATATCTGAAATAAAATTATACAATATCTGAAATAAAACAGGACAGAAGCCAACCAGTATCGCAAATCTCTAACAACGTCTCTTGGGCGATTTTTCAAACACTGCTCTGAGTAACCATCCAACTCAGCGACCTCCAACATCATTACTTCCACAGATATCTTCACTGAATTTAGAGTAATTGCATCCTCTTTCAACTCGCCCAGTGCAGTTCTTCATTTATTTCCCAGTGCTACCACCACTACCTCGTGCTCTGTTCCTCACAGTCAACAGCTCTTAGATGTATCCACCTGTTCTGATAGTGCTGCTCTGTTCACTGCTTGCATTTATTTTCATTTTTTCTCACTCTCTTCTCATTTTTATACCTCACCCTTTCCACAGTTTTCTTCCAGACGTCTAACCTAACCCAAGTGTTCTAACTACAGCCAATCTTACGTCACTCGCATTCTCTTTGCACTCTCGTTCTTTATTACAGTCTTAAAATTGAGATATCATTTAGTCTGTGTGTATTTCTATTGGTTTGTCAGTCTTCAGGTTATTCAACCGTAGATATTGAAATTTTTGGACGTTACAGTTAGTGTAGTTAGCATTTGTTTTACAAGAGTAAAAAATGCGTAAAACGGCTGTGTTTGTTTATCAATTTTCTTTAGTTACTACATTGTGATAAAAAGGTGTGGAACTGGTCGTTTTAATAACAGTTGCTGAATAATTTTGTGGCCCACAGCCCTAATCAGAGAAGGATTACTGCACAATGTAAACATCTTAAATGCTACACTGCATTACGCTCCTGCTGGCAGTTCGTTTTTGCTGCCTGCCTGTTCCTTTTCTTTTCACAGCTTTCTCAAAATTTTACGCTACAATTTCTAAAATAACTTCGTAGAAATAATTTTCTACCCTCGTTGTAGTTCCCAGCAGTAACCTTGAATTATCCAAAGTCCATTTCAAAGTAGTCTTGCATTGTTTACGATGTGTTCCCAGAGTCTTGGCGTGTCAGTGGCTCCCAGCAGCGGCGAGGCAGGCTGCCCCTACAGCCCACCCTCCCTCACCATGGGGCCCCTGCACGGCTCCCTTCAGCACCTTCTCATCACCGTCAGTAGTAGTGGCTTGTGTTGGGGCAAGGTTTTCCTAGTCTTCAGAGTATGGTCTGCATTAGTTCATTTTATGAGGGAGCAAGGACGAAGCACAGTGAACGATAGAGATGTCAGCAACAGAGGTAAATTCACGAGCTCAAGTGGCTCCTGGAGATGTGACAGCTCCAATAGCAAATTTAACTTTTCCCCTTCATTATGCAGATGATCGCATCTGTATGTCTAAGCATTTGCGTGGGAATAAGTCGGCTTCTAAAATAATGTCGACCCACCCCAGGAATGGTTGGGCAGCTTGTATAAACTTCAATGGTATCAATATGGTAAAATTTTGAACATTTGTCATTATCAACTGTAGCCAAAGCACAATTGTTGACAAGCAGCTCTTGCAAAGTAGTAAATGTTTTGACATTGATTCAGTAAGCAATTTATTTGTAATGATGAAGTCTCTAAAGTATTGTACCGTTTGAAGCAATAGATGCCACAATTATTCAAAAATCTGTTACATTCAAAGCTGAAGCAAATTTTAAACAACTGCTGATGCAAAGAGCAATATTGTCACATTTGAAGTAATATCATTTGTGGTTTGTAATCATCAAATGAACATCATAAGTAGCAGCTAATCAGCTGGATATAGTAACATTTGCAGCAACGAATGCGGTAGAGCACGCGGCTGACCTGAGTAGCATGTGTGATGCAGAGCGATGGGAGCAGCGTAGTGGTGCGTGTGGAGAGCGACGGCGCAGTGAGGGCTGTGAAGGAGGCCGGGGCGTCCCCCAGGGCTGTGAGCATCACCGACGTGGACCAGCCTCAGCATGCTGTGCTCTACAAGGCCCTGCAAGACAGGCAGGTCAGGTCTCGCATGTCTTCGCTCTACTGAACAGTAAACCTTCCATCATTCTCTCCAGCTCTTCCCGTTTTACTCATGCTTCGTAATTGTACTGGTTTTTGTTTAAGAAAAAAAAATTTCAAGGGTTTTTCTTTATTAGCCATGAGGTTTAATATATTTTTCACGGGTTCATGGTGGATTAAATTTTAAGGAATGAGGAATGCTTCCACGTTATACTGCTCTATGACAGTGTTGCCTTACAAATTAACCAAGTATACTTCAAACATCTTTTTACCTTGCTAGTCTTGCTATTGGCTGTAACATAGCAATATTTATGAAAGGTCTATTTTGATCGCTTGATTGTGTCGGCATTTAAACCTCATTCGTGGGCAGACTGCCTTTCAGCTCGCTGGTGCCTCATGACCGAGCATCAGGGCCCAATAAATGTAGCCCTGCCCCCATCCACTAGTGTAACAGATGAAAGGATTTATTCTCATGCGTCATCTTCCTCATTCTTCCTTGCCAGCCCTGAGTACAGTACGTGATCCCGACTTATTCCGAGGATGCGGGATTTTTTGGGGGCTGCCCAAAGCCTTGCAGTGAGAGAGAGGCTGTGCTTAATTGGAGGGCACCAGTCGCAATAGTTACTGATGAAACCAGTTTTTTCATGAATTGTTCACGTTCTTTCGACGTGCATCAGCTTAAGAAACTTTCAAATAGGTAGTGATGCTCTTATGTTTTCAGGGTTTCTTGTACATTATGATTTTGGATGCTGGCAGAATAGTGGTATAGATACAGCATGTTCATGATGCTCTTACGTTTTTTTATCGTATTAACTGGCCTTTTTGACCACTCTTATGAAGAGAATGTTTTGCATTGTTAGATTTCTCATCAGAGCTCTTCTTACGTCAGAGGCGTTGCTGTGCCGTGTATACATAATACATAGTTGTCAGTTTGTTTGGACCGAACAGGTGGGCATTCATATTCACTGCTAGCCGTAAATTTTAACTTTACAAATATCAACTTCCAATGTAATATTAAGTTGTAAATTATACAATTATGCATTTGAGGTTTACTCACTATGTTTTCTACCATGACTTGGCACTGCAAATCCTTTTCATTTGTATGGTGCTCCCAAATACCAGCCTCTCCTTGTGATGAGACAAGTTTCTAGGCATGTGTGAAGTTGATGTTATTAGTAGATTTGTACTTGCTGCTTATTTTGTTCAATTGCATTTGCTCAACATGAGTTTCAACGTAAGATAGTACACCAGATTTTATGCGTTGTGCTTGAGGATCTGCACACCGACCGTTACAATTTGCACCTTTGCTGCGTGTGCAGGCGGTGCGCATCAGCGGTTTCTCAATGAGCGCCGGCACGGAGCTGGTGTCGAGGAGCTTGTCGTTCTCAGTAGGCGTAGCGGCCGAGGTGCGGGCGCTGGTCGTGCAGCAGTACCACCGCCGCGGTGATGGCGAGGTCGCCGTCAGAGCGCTCGTGGTCATGGAGGATGACAGCATCCACATGGTCGCCTCACCAGGTCTCAATCGTTCTTCTTCTAATTCTATATTGCTTTGTTAATGCCGCTTGAAAATTGTACTGCAAGGTGTTCAGTTGTCCTTTCTTCGACAGCAGTGAAAAGTAACGTTTTTATGACTAAATTACTAAGCACGTTGGATTTATTTGTCAAAAATGCAAAATTAGTGACGAGGGTGATATTTATTTTGTGCTTTAAGTAGGATTCATGTTGCAAAACATAAAGATTTGTTCCTAGTGTGTTGCCTGTGCCTGTGTTTGTGAGAAAACGAAGAAACAACAACAATTACTTGAATTTAGCCTCCTTATCTTGCGAGTTTTTCTTCCAATTCAAGTGTATTTTCCCTTGAGATTACTGTAAATTCGGATCTTGTTTTTGGAGCCTTAAGTCTGATATTTTGCAGGCGTGCTGTGGTCGCGAGAAGAAGCGCTGGCGTCAGTGCTGGCCGTGGAGGCCGTCGACCTGCCCATCCCCGCCTCGTCTGTGTCCATGCACGACTACATGTCCCAGCGAGGCGGTCAGTGGCGCCTGTGGGGCTTCTCTACGACGGATGTTGTCTAGGCGCGAGAATTTGAGCGCACGTTGACTCTCTTTGCAGCTCCCTGGCCGCCTGCTTTGCAGCTCCTCGTAGCCTGGGAGCAAGAGGAATTTTGGAATGAAGCATTAGTCGACTCTAATGCTTGTTGAGACATGCTTGCTATTCTCAGGGGTAGATAATCCTCTTGATACTTATTATGTCGAGACGGGCCAGCTATGAACTGGCAATAGCTTCGTAAAAACTGAACGGCATAAGTTTTCCGGGAGTGTGATTGATTTTCTTTACATGTATGTAGAATTTTACGTGTTTATATATTGGCGGGTGAACTAGGAAGACCAACAAAAATTAGACACGGAAATATATGCTGACGTTGTACAATAGTGGAAAATACATACAATGCACTGCTCACATTCCCTCCTTTGTCAAGGCTGCACGCCACAGTGACGGTATAAAGATCCCCACTTTCAGCAACAAACCACAGTAACGGCTCAAAGACCCCCAGTTAACAGTGCAAAGACCTCGACAGTAACAGTATGAAAGCCCTCCATGTAACAGCAAAAAGACCTTCCACTACCAGGAGAGCAAACCATAGTATCAATACAAAGATTTCCTGCAGGTGTGCTGCACAGTCTGGTGCAGCGCGCAATGTTGCAGGGGGGAGAGCTGCTGGCCTGGTTGGCCGAATGGCTTGAGGACTCGCTGTCGCCCTCACAAGCCTCGCCCGACTCCCCGCCCCAGCTCTACAGGGACGAGTTCAACATCCACAAGCTGCTCGTCATCGCGACCGCGCCTGGCAAAGTAGGGCTGTTGTACCCAGTCTGCTCTCCATATTTGTGCCCTGGGAGTTGTTCTCTTGTAACTGACTGGATGGAATCTAAATGACTGCATAGCAATCTCAACCGTTTCTCAATCTAGTAATCTCAACGGGAAAATCGTCTCTTATGATGGGCGTTCTCATGTGGGTTTTATTCGTTGTAATTTTACATTATGATATGAAGAGCCCTGAAATCGGAGGCAGTTGATTTATTGCTTGGACAAATTCCTCACGTCCATAAGCTACCGTAAATGTTTCCATATTGAACACCTGGGTGGCTAGAGCATAACGAAGCTAGGACAAGTAATAGGGTACTGGCAGCCCTTCTTGTGTGCAACTTGGACAGGCGGCGTTTTGTCATGGCATCTTGACCTTATAGACAACTAATATTACCTAACGCTCCGTTTGCTTACCCGGTCTAACATGGTTTTGCTCACTCTGTTTACCCAGTCTAACATGGTTTTGTTCACTCTGTTTACCCAGTCTAACATGGCTTGTCTCATTCTTTTGTTTACACAGTCAAATATGGTTTGTCTCATTCTTTTGTTTACACAGTCAAACATAGTTTGTCTCATTCTTTTTTGACGCAGTCAAACATGGTTTGTCTCATTCTTTTTTGACGCAGTCAAACATGGTTTGTCTCAGTCTTTTGCTTCCTCAGTCTAACATGGTTTGCGTCACTCACGGCCTTTTACTTCCAAAATCATCGTCCTAAAACGGATGCCGCTCTTCATTCTCTTCAAATGCGCATAACTTGACAGCCCTACCATTGTCTGTATTCATAGTGCGTGTTTCTTCTTCTCGCCCACTGTTGGTACACATTGCTCTCATTGTAGTTATGTGGTGTAATGTTCTCGGTGGCTTCTTGTTTTAATTATTATTATGTTTTTCGCATACTCCAAATTTTGGATCCCTTGTGGGAGATATCAAGCAGTTTGATCAAGAGCGTTTTCTGTTTTTAGGTCGAATTTTCACTTTGAGTTGAGAGCTCCGACAGTACCTAGTATCTCATCAATGCTCCTGCAGTCCACTGATACAGCGCTTAGTGTTCAAATTTTTTAAATTAAAAGTTTGAAATGCTGTTGATGTTTCAACCCTGAAGAAATTCTTATATACGTAGTTGAAAATATTTCACTAGATTATTAAACGTTTGTTTTTGAAGATTAATAATATACTTTTTAGCTACAGTTCATAAACTATTATACACTTATTATGGACTACACATCACTTGTTGGCGACTGCATTCTTCCAGGTATTCGGAATGGACAACCTGAGCGGAGTGGTGGTGTGGAGCGAGTACCTGCCCGCTATTCAGCCCCTGCCCTCACAGAAGCTGCTGCTCTTCCTGCAGCGTTCTGTGGCCCACTTCCCTCACCCGCCTCAGATGGTACTCGTTGCCATGCACAAGGTTTGTTCCTATGCTGCTCGTCACCTCATCTTCGGAGTTTGCCGGGATACATGAATTTAGCTTTGAGGGTCTAGAACTCCAGCCGTGCTGTTAAGATACATATTTACGGGATTTTTCTGCGTGCTTCCCTGAAAACACAGCATTGATTTTCGCTGTCCTCCCTTTTCTTGCACATAATGAAGCAAATTTTTGCCTTTCTGGCTCACACTATGGTTTTGCGTAACGGCAACCTAGTTTTATTTGTTAGTGTTGAGTGACATGCTTGCGTTTCGAGATGTGATGTTGTGTACGGGGAATTTGAACAAATGTGTAAACTTCTACGTTGTGATCTACCGGCTCTAAAGAGGGGTTATAGTCGCAATTGTGGCCCTACTGTGCCAAGTTTTAATTAAGGATAAAGTTGTGTAGAGTGAGTTTGCCCTCAAAATCAACCCATGATTTTTCTGTATGATTATTCTAGTTGAAGTTTGTTATTGGAGGATCCTTAGTGAAAGTAACAAATAGTGTGAAAATCCTTTAATGAAATTGAGTAAATATTACTTGAGCTTGCGGATATTTAGATTTGTCTGGTCATAAATCAATTCCTCATTAAAACGTAAAATTTATTTTACATTATTTAGTAATGTTTCTGTGTTAATTGAGCTTATAATATTTGAGATCTTGTTCAGCACTTGTTCAACCCTCGATACTCAGGCGTTGTTATCCGTCACCTTGGGTGCATTTTACTCTCCCGATTTCAGGGGTCGTGCGAGGGTGTGGTGCACACGTTCAACCCGCTGACAGGGGAGCCGACGGGCAAGGGCCTGCAGGTGCTCCCCTACCGGATCTCCCAGACCTCCATGCTCGCTCACAACGACCACCAGTTCGTGAAGGTCAGTCCCTCAAGCATTCTTCAAGTCAAATGTTCAAACAGGTGTAGTGAGACGGTGCGGCATTTAGGTACGGCATGTTGATGTGTGCAGTTCCTTGTTCTACGATGATTCTCGTGGTTGTATGTGTACGTAAGCTGGAAAGTATTTCAACATTTTTAGGACCGTTTCTTTGGCAAAGTGTAAGTTTCTTGTTTCTTTCATTTTTCTTTTGATGACGTGTTTTTGTTGTTTATTAGGGGCCACCTCACAAAAATTGAAGCTTATGCGCTGTATCGTCGGCAGCTACCTTCTTTGTGTCTCCATTGGTTGATTTTATTCGATAATTTTCTTTAATCCTGCCAGAAGGACTGACCCTGTGCTGTTAAGGGACGCTTAATATGGCTGTTGAGATTAGTATTTTTTCCCTAGCAGTTAAAGAAATAGTTCACCACTGTGCAAAAGTTAATCAAGTCTTGCAGATGTTCCACTTTCAATGGGTAAAAATCATTTTTAAGTGCGTGGTTTAGCTTATATTAAGAATGCTCAAATAAACTGAAGTTTCTGGAAGCTACCGGAGGTAAGGATAACATGTAGCGATGTATAATATGCCCATGTATTGCTCCACTGTGGGTGTCGTAAAGTACTTTGGCCTTTGATGTGTTTCTATATAATTATGAGCAAAATCAAACTTCTGGCTCAATTGGAGATTTTCTGAACGCATTCCTTTTTTAATCGTCATTATTCACCGTCTTGGTTGATGAAAATCACTAGAGTCTTATGAAAAGATCTTTGGAGAGTATTTATAGGGCTGAGAAGTTGGTTTATTCTTGCCATCCGTAATGATTCATGAATTAATTTGCAGGTATGCATGAGTCAGATACCAGTTAAGAACAAAGCCTGATCGCGCTGCTCAAACTATAGTCACGCCACTGTCTGTCCGCTCTTAGAGTAGAAGTGAACTACTCGCGTTTTGATCACCAACTCTGTCCTTCAGTTGCGTATAGTTTACCTACAGAGTGAATTTGGCATTGAATTATCAGCGTCTTCTTCTGTTTACTACCTAATAGAAGTTTTCCTCGACCTTAACATCTTGACCAATGCAGTTTATAAGTTGCTGCTGTTGTTTCATGACAACTGTTGAGCATCAAGCTATACCCGTACATGCGTATCGAATAAGATAATTGCTATTCAAGTGATTTATTCATGCAAATACTGAGCACAGACTGCACTTTAGGAGCCCCTTTCCCAAAACAGCCATGCAGAACTGGCTATAACGTATGAACTTATGAACTGGCCGATAGTCTCAATCATTCAATGCAAGCAAGGATAGCTATGATACTTACTATTTCGTTTAACTATTCAATGGTGTCGCTATTCAAACAATGAAGTAAATTGCATAACTGATCTTGAATTTTCAGATCGATGCAATACTAAGGGCATGTGTTTCACTGAACAAGACCAAACCTCTTATTGTGTTCCAACCCTGAGACGTCTCTTTTCTCTAAACTTGACTTTAATTATCTTTTTTAATGTGAATTTCTTCTTGGAGTTTATTTCGAAGTGAGTGTAAGAGGGGATAAGGATAGACTCGACAGACTTATAAAGCACTGGAGAAAATATGGCAGGCGCTACTAGCGATAGTTCGGGAGGTGGTGGAGGCAAAAGTGTTGTGCATGGAGACCGGCTGCCGTATTGGAGTGGGTGCCGCGCGTTGCGTGAGCAATGGCGCCTCGAGGTGATAGAAAATAGTTTATAAATTTGAACATTAAGAGAACCAGTCCTTTTTAGTAGACCGGGGGACTGCACGACTTCGGCGAACGCTGTAGTAAGGTGCGCCATTAGAAAAAAGTTATTTTCGTGCAGTGTGACGTTGCTTCTATTTTAATCTTGGGGTTTGTAGGCTCTTGATTTATTTCTGGACATTGGTTAAATGGTCGCTAAATGGGGTCATTTCAACCAATCGTGTACGCTGGCATCAGCGTGAGTGCTGTACGGTGTGCGATTACAATTCTTTTATTGGCTGAGAAGTCGGCCAAGGTTGCGTGAATTTGCCGCAGGGTACTTGAAGGTAGTGCTTCCAGCACTGTGTTCTCCTTTATATTAAGTTATGGTGCGAGGAAAAGTATAGTGCAGTACACCATACTTTTTTTATCAAGTTGCGTTTTGTATGTGCAGCCGCTGCTGGTAGTGGACACGGATATGGGCGTGCACGCGTTCCCGTCTGGAGCGGAGCAGAGTGTTGTACTGCCCAACAAGCACACGCTCTACGTAGCCACCCGTAACTCCACTCACATCACCGGCCACTCTCTCAGGGGCTCCACGGAGCAGGTAACGTTGCTTGTGGCCGACTGGTTGCCAAACTGTTAGTATTTTTTTTACTTGTTTCCCTTTCAGTGGTCATTATCACGATAAATTTTCCTTGTTTTATTTCAAAGGAATATGAGTGCAGCTTAAATCTGAGCTGCAAGGTTCGGAACTGAAATTTGACCTTTGACAGTTGGACTCGATAGTGACTGACGGTGGAATTGCAATTTCTATCACTCGCTCAATTCTTATACATATTGCAGAACCTACGAGCATTCCATTTTTGAACCTGCCTTTCACGTCATTTTCGTACTCCAAGCGATACTGTCAACGTTTCGATTGTGTAAAGTTTTGGGCTAGGAAAATTTCTCTTTCGTTTCCCTACAGGGGCTGTCACTGACTCCTCTGTGGGTCCAGCACTTCCCACCTGGCACCATCGACGGCGTGTACCTAAAGCGACCAGGCGACAAGGTGCACTCCGCGGGCCGCGTCATGGCTGATCGCTCTGTGCTTTACAAGTACACCAACCCCAACCTCGCCGCCGTCGTCTCCAGAGGCTTCGATCACATCAACAAAAGTGAGAGAACTCTTGATTTCCTTTGGGTCATTAAATCTTGTGATGCGTTGGAAATCTGAGAGGAATCTTGTGATGCGTGAGAGTAACTCCTCATCGGTGGCTCACTTCTTATCTCT
>VOMN01004844.1:0-22115 GCA_014899125.1 Orchestia grillus | reverse complement strand
GCCCGGAATGGCGCAACAGTTCCACTCTTTCAAATGGAGGTTGTATATCGAGAAAATCAAAAACCCACGTGGTCCCACGCTGGCCTGCTTATGCAGAACCTAATGGGATATCTCATCACTAAATTTACTGGAAGAACTATTTATGGGAATTGAGAGAGACGCAAAGATATATATATATAAAAGAGACCCAAAAATATCAAGGAATTGAAGAAAGTTTGTAAGGAAGCAGTTTGGATGAAACTGCTAGCGAGTTCATGCAAGAAACTCATAAAAATTTATGGAAGGTGACTAGAGGCCATTAGACAGAATGGAGGCTAGGCTACTAAATATTAACTACAGTAGTGTTAAATATGTGCTCGCTGGCTTTCATCATTGGGAATAAATATTTTTTCGAAAAATAATTTTTCAAGTTTCTTTTATGTTCAGATAGATGTCTACATTAAATATTTGTTTTACGTTTTTCATGATAAGAAAATTCAATGTTTCAAATACTGTTGCTACCCACTGTATATCTTCATCATTCAAGAAAGAATCTCTCCAATTAAATTGAATTTGTTATTGATTTGCTTAAAATTCATTTCAAAAGATTTTATTTGCATGTCCCTGAACTTGTTTTCATCATAAATAAGTTAACTAATTACTCTCAGGTGTGAAGTATTCAACTATGTCATGTTATTGAACTTTCATTTAAATCTCGTATTCTATAGTTAAATTCTTCCCTCTGAACTTATTTTGCCACAGAAATTTTCTTTAAACATTTACTAATTTTTTGCATCAATTTGTGATGCATTTTCTTTGCTTTCTATCAAACTCTAACATTTGTTCACAAGTTTGCATTGGATTATTTATTATTGCTTTGTATTTTGCATTTTTTTATGTGTTTGCTGACTTGTTGTGGATGAGAGTGGTGTTGTGCTGGAGTGCAGGGTTGATGCCACCACAAGGAATGTTGACTTTACATCATGCATAGGCACATCGAGTACTTGCATGCAATGAGAAAGCATCAGAGAATTTGAAGATTGTGCGTCATTTGAGATTTACCCTGTTCAATTACCTGTTTTACCTTCTCTTAAATTAGTATTTTTCCTTTTGTATATATTTATATTATTTCTTTAATTTCATAGGTTCTGCACTTAAGTACAATGCCTTGCCATCTTCGCTCATGACATGAAATGCAGCTGAAAGCTACTAAAAGCTTGTTATGTTTAAAATAGAAGTATTGAATAAGAGTTATAGTGTAAGATGAATTATCATGTCATGTTTGTTTTTATGTGTTTGCATCTATTTAATGTTCTTTTACACTGGCTAAGCAATTGTCAGGAATACCAACAATAGTTAGAATCAAATTCTTTATCATATGCTATTTTTATTTTATACTGAAAAGCTTTGTTTTTTCATTATTACCATTTAGATCTTGAATACCATTGTTATTAAGGAAGAAATGATGTAAAATTGTCACTAAACTTTTGTGCTTTGTATTGAAAATCCTCATAGAAATGTGAACCATGTGTTCATATAAATAGTAGCTACTTCAGGTATGACTTAATATTAACCATTTTAATTTGCAACAGTCCATAGCAGTTAACTCAGTAATGATGTAGTTTTACTTGACATTTCAATTCCTCTGTATAAATGCATTTTTTTCAGTAAAACAGATGTTTTGCAGCAAGTGTGGTACAAGCTGACCTATTTGTGTGTAGGTTTGTGGCAGGAGTGATCCTGAGGGAGCGTGTGGCCTCGTTTGAGCGCATGCTGTGGCGAGCCTGTCGTGGCAATGTCTTCCTCCGACAAGCGCAGATTGAGGAGCCCCTTGAAGACCCTGCTACTGTGAGCTTGTTTCTCTACCACATCTTGGCTTTAAGGATGTTCTTGTATCCAATGAGAAGAGATTATTTTAAACAGTTGTTTTTATTAATGAAAGTATATAAAACTAATATGAAATTTATATCAAAGAAAGGGATAATTTAATTGGTGAATGATGTAATAGTAATTGTTTGATCAAAATGTTTGTTATTGTTTAAAGTAGAGTATTTTTTTATTACATGCCGTTGGTGCAATAAATTTCCAATACATGATCAAAACTCAAGTTTACTTATTGTAGGTAATACAGAGTCAGGCAAAATGATCTGACACATTTGTAGGTTTAATAAAATGCAAGTGAAGTAAGGAAACAAAAGTGTTTTTATTTTTGAAAAGTACACATGTCATTTTGTTTCATTATGTTTTAAATCTTAAACAGAGTGCTCTTTGTGTTGCAGTTACAGATTCATTTGTTTTGATGAACGTTTCCACAATGAAAGTACAATGCTCACCAGTCCAATTCATGGCAGCAACTGAAAAAGAAACGAAAAACAATGGCATTATAAAGAAACGAAACAAAATGGCATTATATGTATTTTTCGAAAATAAAAACACTTTTTTGTTTCTTTACTTTATTTGCCCTTTGTTTAACCTACACATGTGTTGGATTATTTTGCCTGACCCTGTAGAATATTGAGGCATTTCAGATATTCTTCTATTCTAAATGCTAAATCTGTATAGAAAGGCACAAATAGTAAACCATTGATATAATATCAACTAAAATTTTGGATTGATCCAAGTGCCTGACACAAACTTTGGGCTGTGAAAAATTTCATCTCTACTGGAAATAACAATCTCAACCATTGGTGACACAATTTCTAGTTTACATTATGTTTGCCTACTGCAATTCTACTACATTCAAGGTTTCCATATAAAATTTCAAATTGTGCTCCTAAACATAGTTTGTAAAGAAGAATTCTTGAGTAACTCAAATGAACTCAAATGATTTGGAAGCAGCTGGGGCAAATGTATGCTAAAACACAATTCAAGCAGTTTTTAAGAACAAGGAATTTTGTTCTTATCAAGAAAAACCACCTTTGTTAAAACCAGTTCATTTCAGAAATCACCTGAATTTTACCTAAGTACATCAAGAGAATTCTGAAAGCTGTTGGGATGCTGTACAATGGTCTCACAAGATGAAGATTGAGTTATTTGGGAGGGATGGTGCTTGTCTTGTTTGGAGGCAGAAAAACTGGGTACATAATCCTAATGATACAACCCCATAATGATACAGTTTGCAAATGACTTGAGATTGCCAAGAGGGTGAATATAGTAGTAAGACAACGTTAAAAAACATATGACCATGGCACTGCTGCAAGGTTTAAGCAGAAGACAATATAAGTTATGAGATGGCCAAGTCAGTCTCTAGACTTGAATCTTATCAAGAACCTGTTGGAAAAATAAAAACTAAGAATTCAGAAGAGGGATCCTAAAATTCTAAGAAATTTAAATTATTATATTAAAAGAAAAATGAACCAGATTCTTGTAAATACTTGCAAGATCTTTATAAGTAAATATCCCAAATGGTTGGAAGCTATACTAACAATGGAAGGTCATGTCACCAAATACTACTTTTTATCGATGTATTGAATACTTTTTATGACATTCATTTAGTATTTTTGCCTCAATCATAGTCATGTTTTACTTGTGTATTTTGATATCAAATTAGTATTCAGCATTCAAAAATGCATAAGATTATCAATGTTTGAATACTTCACCGTTGTGTGACTATGATAAACAACCTTTTGACCTTGAATTAGTTATTTTTGCACCCACTGTACATAGTAAGCTTAGTTCTATCTATTTCACTGATGCATTTTCTGTTCTTTTTTGCATTCTGTGTCAAGTGGTACTAGTCTGTTTTCCATTTTCTTAGCTTGTATTTGTGGCTGTTTTCATTGCGGTCATAGGCAGGAAGGCAACAACTTATGACAATTTCTCCCCATCGAACTGTTTATTTTTATCTTCTCCGACTGGTGACCATGTTATTTCTCTGTTCCTTTAACTTTAAAGGAATATATTGAATATTTAAGAATTCAGCTGATAATGTGATGTATTATCTGAAAAGAAATATGTAAATTATTAACTGTTATTGACAAGTTCCACTAATTCAACTTTGCAGTAAGAGGTCTTGGGCACCAAGCACAGATATTTGACCTATTCCGAACCCTCTTTTAACTATTGGTGGATTTCATAGAGTAATGGTTTCTAGTGTAATTTTGTAGCATGAAGTTATATATTGCTGCACAATTATTCCCTCTCATAGGGCAAAGAATGGACAAAAGGGCTTAGGTTAGTTAGGTTAATCATATGCTACGGGGACTGACATCCATAGGGAGGAGCTGTTAGTTTACCTCAGTTATCCTCGTCATTCTTAACATGCTGTTTTTATGCACAGGGGATCCTGTGTGGGAACATACCTTGTGCATAGATTCCTCATTTTCTGTAGGTAGTCCATACTAAACAATCCTTTCACTTCTTTCCTTTTTGATCCGTATAATTACCATTTCCTTCATTTTCAATGTTTTTTTCAATCATGGATTTTTTTTTTCAGGGTGAGCAAGTGTACAAGAGTGTGTTCATCATCTTCTTCCAAGGAGAGCAGTTGAAGTTGCGCGTCAAGAAGATTTGCGAAGGATTCCGTGCGACAATGTACCCCTGCCCTGAGGCACCTGCTGATCGCAGGGAGATGGCCATGGGCGTTAAGACGCGACTGGACGACCTCAACACGGTCAGACTCCTTACAATTACTTTGTTTTTGTGGGTCGATTACTGGAGAACTTCCATCTCAGTATAGAAAGAAGAATTAACGTTGCTATGAATGTGATCAATTACGAACTTTCAGGAATATTTTCTTTCTGTCGTCAGTGCTAGCACATTTGAAAAGTACAGATATAAAACAGTGAAGTACAGAAACAATTAAAACGGGCGCTAAATTGATATCCTATACCCTTCCCTCGAGATGTTGCTGAGCGGATGGCTGATATTTCTCTTGGTGTCCATCAAAATGGGGCTGTGGGAACACTGACAATGTTAACTTTTTCAGTCTCTTTGTTCCAGAAAAGTTTGGCGGGAGATGGATCAAGCCCAGAAATGTGTGATTTATTGGAGTTGTGACCTCGTATGATATTTCAGAGATGAATGCAATGGGGATAGTGAATGTGCAGTGACCAGAATAGTTAAGCACTAGGCAAAAGAAGAAAAGACTTAATTCTAAGAGCACATACATGGCTGGATATTAGAAGTAAAATGAGCCCCGAGTAAGAGGTTTAACTATTGAAAAAATGGAAATAAATGCGTGTTCCTTTGATATTGATGAATGGGGAATGGCTGTGGACTGGAACTGTTATGTTACCTCAACTATAGATAGGCCTTAAACACTTTGTTTCTTTCCATTTTCATGCCTTCTTCGCTGGTTATCCTCCATCTTTTCTCCTCTTCCTACTTAATTTGCTGTTTCTCTGCACAGAGAATCTTGTGTAGAAACACTCCTATGTATGTGTTCCATGGTTTCTAAAGTCTATATTAAATGGTCTCTTCTCTTCTCTCTTTTGAGTTACATTTCAAGTAGATAGGGAACTTTAAACCATCTAATAATCCAGTATTATCCAAGATTGTATTTGATGTTTTGTAGTTCAAGAAAGGACCTAATTGAAATTGAATTACTATCACTCCTGTAGCAAAGCCTGTAATGGGCCGAAAGTCTCAGCTTACATTAAACAGTTCAAATAGTGTTTACTCAAGGAGTCACAATTAGCTGATATCCTATGTAATTAAACACACCTCCGGGGGCATAGAATAGGCGATAAGGTTAGGTTTGTCTACCGTATGTTTTGGAGACTGGCCCCTTCTTCTTCTCTTCACTCTTTTTAGATCACATTCCATGTGGAACGGGAGCCTTTTAAAAAATAACCATCAATCTAATTTATGTTACCTAATAGCGTGCTGTGACCGCACTCTCTCAAGCGCTGTATTGCCGAGCAGGTGCTGAGTCAAACTCAAGATCATCGTCACCGCGTCTTGGTGTCTGCCGCTCGCAATTTGCGCTCGTGGATGCTCAAAGTTTGGAAGATCAAGGCCATCTATCACAGCCTCAACATGTTCAACATCGATACCATTCAGAACGGCCTCATCGCTGAATGCTGGATCCCCGTAGCCGACCTGGAGACCGTGCAGCTCGCCCTACGCCGTGGCACTGTTAGTGCTGCAGATTCTGTCTCGAGTCGGGATCGTTTTTCTGTTTTTGAAATATTTGAAATGTTTGTTCATATTAACACGTTGGTTGCGATGATGCTATCTTCCTAGAGGCAAAACGACCCACCGGTGGGTCGTATCGCAGTCAATGTGTTAAGTAATATATAAGAGACACGGTACTACAATCAAATAATCTATAAAATTATGAACCACGTTTAGGAGAGATACGTTTTTCATGTACTTGTATGCAGTGGGTCTGGGTAGGGGCTTTTGAGCTAACATGCCTTACAAACTCTGTGAGCTAATATTCGCATACGATGATCAACAAATTTTTATTCGTATGTATCAAATGGTAGTTCTGTCATCACCTCGGGGTGTTGTTTACGTAAAAATCGAAATTACTCGCTGCCTGCTGCATATTTATTGAGTCCATATTTGTTGTACAGGAAAAGAGTGGGTCTCTGCCAGCGATCCTGAATCGACTGTCGTGCGTGGAGGCCCCACCGACCTTCCACCGCACCAACAAGTTCACTCGCGCCTTCCAGGGCTTGATCGACTCGTATGGAGTGGCCTCGTACCGGGAGATAAATCCTGCCGTGTACACCATTATCACCTTCCCCTTTCTGTTCTCCATCATGTTCGGAGACCTGGGGCATGGGCTCATTATGGCACTCTTCGGCGCGTGGATGGTGTGGAAGGAGAAGCCTCTCTCTGCTAAGAAAACGGACAACGAAATCTGGAATATTTTCTTCGGTGGCCGCTACATCATCTTGCTGATGGGGGGTTTCTCTATGTACACTGGGATCATTTACAACGATGTCTTCTCCAAATCCTTGAATCTGTTTGGCTCTAGCTGGCACGTGCCGTTTGATGATGAGACCATAAGGAACAATCCAGAGCTCATGCTGGATCCCAAAGAAATCAAGCAGTACGAGGGCTCGCCTTATCCTATCGGCTTGGACCCTCTTTGGCAACTTGCCAACAACAAAATCAACTTTCTCAATTCCTACAAAATGAAAATCAGCATTATCTTTGGTATCGTGCATATGATGTTCGGTATCATCCTCAGTCTGTGGAACCATAGGTGAGTTCTATCGTAAGTAATGACCTGAGGTGTGGTAGACCTGATTTCTGTTTAAGTAACCAATTAATTTTTTTTGCCGGGATACCTATAATTAACTTCAATTTTGGCCGCCCGAGCACAGATATAGGCACTGGATACTGGATTGTCGGCGGGGTGGCAAAAAAAGTTGAACTGGGGAGTGTGTGTTGTGTGTGTGTGTATGCTTGTATGTATCTACATTGTATGATTTGTATGTGTAGTGTAAAGTGGAGGCTAATTTATCGGTAGTTAAGTTCATCTTCGTCGTACATCTTTCTGGTGTGAACGTTCTCTTGAAGTGTTGGCTGCATCGCGCGTCTGGTGCGCACGTTCTCGAAATTAGGTGGGAAGTCGCTTTCGCATTAAAGGTAATGTATTCATGGTGAAGATGCTGCTTGAAACAGTTTTTTACCTTAGTAATTTATCCATCAAAATTATCGAACCACTTTACGGAGAGTGTTTTTAAGCTCAGCTGAGTCGTTTTAAAGGTGTCCTTTGAGTAGTTTTGTGTATTTTATTGAATTATTACCGAACGTATTACTTTTTTATCATATACGAGTATATAGTGAACTTATATTTTGAAATCTTTATAGCAGTTGTGCTCTTGGGGGTTTGTAATTTACCCGTATTGTAAGCGCTGAAAAAGACTATTTCTTTTCGTCTTTCCCGCCATTGTGAAGACTGATGGTTGTAGTCTTCAAATGACTTCAGTGATGCCTTGCTGAATCTTTGAATGTCTCAATTTTTCTATATCTCCAATTCTACCAGTTTTCTTTGAAACGAAAGAATTTTCGTTGTAGAATTGACTAGCCTTGAAAACACTCCTGAGATTTATTGTAGCCCTTCTTGTAATTTTAAGTAACAAAATAAGAATTCATGTAAATACATAGAATAGGGACGTAAAATCTTCACTGTTAAAATAACCACCTCAACTGAGCTATAGCTAGGCCTTCGGGCTTCTATTTTTAATTTCCACTTAGCTTCTTTCCAATTACAAACCTTCTTTGCTTATTATTCTGTATTTTCTCTCTTCCTATTCTATCTTAACTGTTGTTTCTATGCGCAGGGAATCCTGTGTTGGAACACACTTTCATATAGACTCCACATTTTCTAAAGTCCATACTAACTGTTCATCGCTCCTTTTTGCTCTCTTGAGATCATATTCTGCGGGGCTAGGAAGTGAGGAACTAACTAATAAATAATAATCCAAACGTGAAATTCTATATGACACGAAGAGGCTGCGGGTCTTACAATTGTAAACAGCATAAGCTATGCAACACCGTCAAGACAACGCTTCGGTTGCCTTTTGCACTTGAGTGTGGGTATTTGCTGGTATTCAGTATAGCTGGCAGAAGTTGTGTTTGTTACTCAACTGTGCTTGATATGTATACGAGTATTCTTTCGCAGTCAGTGCTTGGCAACGGTGTGCTTTGTTTCGCTTGTCGTTGGTGTCGAGGTGCCTGACTTATATTGTATGTAAGGTGCCATTAAATAATTCTCTTTTAGACCTTCCTTTAAGATCCGCGAAATACTAGACTTGAAACTCTTTCGCTCAATAAATTCGTGTATTTTTAATTAAAGATCTTTCTTGCTAAGTTACAGGTGCTAAAGGTTTACTGACCGAATAATTTCGTCGATAAAGCTGCTTACATTTAGTTCTGTCGAAAAAAGTGGCTGCAGTTTCATGTATGTGTACAATAAGGCTGTATTTAGCTTCGTACGAAATACTAACGGAAGCTTTATGAATATGTGCAATAAGGCTCGTCTTCGCTCGCATGTTCGAAAAACTAGCACCTTCCTTATGGAACTGGATTTCACAATCCATATAGGCTGCAATGGGTTGATGGGAGTAAACTTGATTGAAATCGCTTGCTAAAGCTTAATAGGATGAGGCGAAAAACTGTGCATCGTTATACTACTGCTTAATAATTCTATGAATTAGATATCTTGTCCGGAATGGACATAGCCATTATCCATTGCTAATGGCACGTGTTGCTCTGCAGGTTTTTCAGTCGGCGGCTGAACATCTTGTGCGAGTTCATCCCTCAAGTTCTGTTCATGTGTTCTCTCTTTGTGTACCTCGCGCTGCTGATTTTCATCAAGTGGGTGAACTACGGTGCAGGTCCCGATGTACCCATCACGAACACGCCGGGCTGTGCTCCCAGTATCCTCATCACTTTCATCAACATGATGCTGATGAAGGGCTATCAAGAGCAGGCTGACGGCAACGATTGCTCAGCATACATGTACAACGGCCAGTACTACATTCAGAAGATGCTTGTGTTTCTAGCTCTCATTTGTGTGCCGTGGATGCTGGTGACGAAGCCTTATTTCCTCCACAAGGCGAGCAAGCAACGTGCCATGCTTGGCTCGGGCGGGGGTGAGGGTGGCGTAGAAGAAAGTGGAGAAGCCACGACCCTTCCAGCTCAGCCAGCAGAAGATCACGACATGGGAGAGATCGCCATCCATCAAGGCATTCACACTATCGAGTTCGTCTTGGGTTCTGTGTCGCACACTGCGTCCTACCTGCGCTTGTGGGCACTGTCTTTGGCCCACGCCCAGCTGTCAGAGGTGCTCTGGGGCATGGTGCTCAGGATTGGTCTTTCTACTGCTGGCACTACTGGAGGATTTGCTATGTACTTCATTTTTGGTGCCTGGGCGTCTCTGACCGTCGCCATTTTGGTGCTCATGGAGGGACTATCCGCCTTTCTACACACCCTTAGGCTGCATTGGGTCGAGTTTCAGAGCAAGTTCTATGACGGTCAGGGTTATGCTTTCGTTCCTTTCTCTTTCGATTCTATCCTCGAGGCAAATGAGAACGCAGTCACGGATCAGAAGTAAGTTCGATGAGATAATGATGAATGTGATCTCCAGTGGAAGTTCTTTAGGCAACTATTTCTAGTTCTTCGATGAGATTTACGCTTCTCTTTTTAGATAGAATATTTATTTGATTACATACGAGTACATCAACATATTCCTAAAAAGTGAAGCCCTTGTGCAGAACCCGTTCGATAAATGTAGTATACGTTATGATTCGAAATATACGCAATTGGAATCTACATCTTAATGAGTTCAGCAAATGAATGAAGCATTCTTAGTTCAAATTTGTGATTAATTACGATGCCACTATCAGTTGTCTGTTGTGTTTTTGTGGAAAATCTAAAATGTGTTCTGAATCAACGTTCGCTTAGGAATTATACACACGTAAATGGACAGTAGTTTCTTGTATGTAATCAAGAAAATTATCGTATCAGCGAGTAGTTACAGTTCTCGATTTAGCATGTAGAGTGTTGGTGTTTGTGCGTGTGGTATCCCAGTGTGATACATGGAACAAATTCATTCAAGGTGCCCTAACTTCTTACTTCGAGTTAGCTGTTCACACTCTCGCTGCTACCCTGTCACCCTGAGTGAGAAGATAGCTTTCAACGTGCTCTCTTGCGTCTCGGATTTGTTTCCAAGTTCGATTGTGCAACCTAGCTGTAGAGATGTAAGTGTTCTACGAGTCTGCGCCCTTAAGTCGTGCATGCAGCGCAGAAGATATTAATTTGTTTGTGTATCAGAGATATCATGGTTGGAGCTGACAGGCGCATGTCCACCTTTAGTTGCGTAACATTCAATAACGGCCAATCGAAATTCAGTCAGTAAAATAATCATATAGGGTCTTATTTGTGATGCCATCAAGTGTTGAATTGCCAATGGATTGCGCAATCGAAATTGTTGCATTTCGTATTAATCTAGGAGGGTTGTCTGTCTATTAAATATCCAGTTTGATAATTCTTGTTAGAACTTGCTCTCTCCCTCATCTTACTTTCGGATTTATAGAGTGATCGATAAGTCGCTGAGTTTTAAAAGTCGCATGACGAAGGCATTGATAAAGTTCTCATGTTTCAATATTGATGCCCGTAAGAAACTCTCTTCGAGCTATCAGTATAGGCAGTTGAATATTTGACGAGGTTGATGTACTTGTACCCCACTGGTGTCTAGATTAAGAATTGCTCCGCACTTTGTTCAACACTTTGACTGCGACCTGCGCCAGATATGGTACACGCGATCGTCTAACCTAACGTAATGGAAGTACCAACATATATGAATACAAATTTTTAAGTTTTTATAAAATTTAAGTTCATTACTCGAATAAGCTACTTGGGATTAGGGGGAAAAGAATAGGATAATCAAATTTGTGACAGCAAAATCCTTAACTTTAAACCCACAGCTGAAACTTTTGTCGGCATGAATTATTCCCTGCGTGAAGAATCGCAGTCAAAGTTTGACTGCGTGCTGTGCATATTACGTGGCGTGCTGGCCGGCGGTTGTACACGCTTGCTGCGGACGAATGCTACTTCTACTCCATCAGGAAAATTCCTCCAGTTCATGTCAGATTATGCGTTCGCAATTGTAGTATCAGACTTATTCATGTTGAAGAATTCTTATGACATTAATAATTTGAATGCTATTACGTTATCTACTGACCATCACCTATTCGACTAAGCCATAATTGTAAGGATGAAAGAGGTCGTCTGAATTTTAAGTCAGGATTAAAGTCGAAAGTGCGTTATTTAAGTCGCGGGGCGTCAACTATATCATGAGTAAAGATCCCGCCGGAATAATGACTTTGCATATGGTATTAGTATTGTGGTTGGGACTACTGGTAACCTTGACATATTGTGAACCGGGTCCGCCTTGCATTCTTGTTTAACTCTTGTTATCTTATAAATTTAGTACATACTTTATTTGTCGCTATGTGTAGTTATTTTGTTAATTGTGTTTTATGTATGCAGTATTATAATTTTGCACTCTACGAAGAAACTTATGTTTACGCACTGGTTAACTGTACCACTGACTGTTTGCAGTTCCTCATAGCATGACGACTGTATCTGTAAGCGACGCATCATTTTGATTCTGTAGTTCATGTTTTGGACTTACGATGCTGCTTTTGTCCTAGAAATATATTATGTATATTATGATATAAACATTATTGGAATGAAAAAGCGTTAGTGGACTACTTAATTGCGTGTTACTGTAGCCCGTGACAGACATGTATTCTGAGATATATCATAAATATTCATGGCAAAATGTTGAATTTGGCTTTTCTGTCATGTCCTAACTTACAAGAACCTTTCGTGACCATTGTTCCCTGCACAAACTTTTGAATATCATTCCTACGGCTTTTAGTCTAAGCGAGATAAATACAAACAATACTACGCGTATTTAATAACTTCGAAAGAGTAGAATAAACACCTTATGATACGACAGACCTGCAATAGATGTAGATTAATGCGCAGTAAAACAGTTTTATACTGGTGAAAACTGCAATGATTGTGGGACAGCATTGAAGCGAAAACTCGCTTCATCGAAAGTATGATGGCAATTGCCCAACCGACATGTCTGGAGTTCCTTCCCACGCTGCGGGTGTGGGATGTTCCCCACTCGTACTATTATCCAAATTGAGATCCTGAAAGGCTCGCTAGTTTTCGAATTTACTCATCAATTTGCCGAAAATGATACGTGTTTACATTTGCAAGTTTATTGTGAGGAAAGTTTAACATTCGGTTTCCACATTAGGAACACTGTCGTGGAGCACTTCGTGCTTCAGAACTAGTTCGAACGCAATAACGTCATTCTGTCCCACTTTCGTTCACGTCATTTCCGATGGATATACACTTTCGTTGTCAAATGCAACATTCTCCAATTCAGTGAACGTTGAACAGGCACAAATGTCACTTTTGTTGAAATGTGCAACTGCAGATTGCGTGAAGCGATGTTGGAATTATCTGTAACTGATGCAATTTCACCTACTTTCAAAATTTTGATCGTAAAGTTCGTGAAAATTTTATCGTGGTTTGTGTTTTTAAGTGAAATCATGGTGATGAGTCGATTAATTGATAGATTCATCCTAGTGAAAAATGTTGGACCTAATATATTTTTGTTCACATGACAGTATAAAACGTAAAGGGACCGACAACAGAGACCCTAACGATTTTTTCTAAAAATTGTACGTTTTCAAACTGGACGGAACGGATCATATACACTACTACACAGAGTACGCTGTAGAACGCGTAATGAATATAAGTTTTACCAACAATGGTCTACGGATTTCCTGTATTACTTTAAAATTTGCACACTTAGGGTTTTCTATTCATAAGTTTGAGCAAAGAAATATCGCTTGCCCGGTTTTTTCCAAAATATTAATTGAATGAAAAAAGAAAAAATTTACTTGAACCTAGCCACGTTAGCAGTCTACGAATATTAGAAAATTGAGTTAATTCATTGAGTTAATTAAAAAAATATCTAAAATAATACTATTCGAAGGACCTCGATTAAATATATTTTGAAACGTGGAAAAAACTGACAGTCTATCTTGAATTAAAATGAAATGAACAGCTAAATTGATCAAGCATTGCAAATTACACGGATAGAGTTCTATTCATCTCACCTCACAGGAACCGGTGAGCGAAAATGAGGCGAGGGGACAAGGTGTCTGCCGCATGACGTCGTCCATCTGTAAGGAGTAGTCCATTGGCGGGCTTTTCTCTCATGGAGCTATTCAATTCATTGAAGAACCGGGTATTTGCAGATATATATAATATAATCATTATCTTAAACAGTTGTTTACTCGCTCGACTTGCAAAGAGCGATAAGTGCTCGAGAACAATGTCCCCTCGGAGGGCATATGATACGCCATAAGCAATGGAGTTAGATTCTTCTACACTATTTTATAGAAGCTGGCCTCCGCAGGGAGCACTGTTGGGTTACCTCAGCTCTAGGTACGCCTTCGGGACTTCTAATTTGTGTGCCCACATTGCTTCTTTCAATTTTCAGGCCTTCTTCTGGGATTATTTTGATCGCTTTTCCTCATCCTTAAGTGGATGCATCTATGCACAAGAAATCTTGTATGGGAATTCACCTGTGCATAGATTCCACGTTTCTAAAAAAAAAAGTTCATACTGAATAGTTGCTTCTTTTTGCTCACTTTGGATCTCATTTCATGAGGGTAAAGAACTTTAAAGTAAGTAATAATCTAACCTAATCTTGAGAACAAAGTAATATCAGCAGGTAAAACACCACAGCCTATAGCTTGAACATTTAGTGACTACTGAACGTCATGTACACACAAAGGCAGAGTGAAAGCACGACCTCAGTCAATAAAGCCGCCATTTGCTATAAAATCGCCCCAACACGGCTCGAGGTATCATTGACTAGTGAGGTGAGTTCTGGAAATGTTTATCATAGCATCCAAAATAGTTCTCTTGGATATTTATTGGGGGTTGTTTGAACTACGCCTCAGACGTAATTGCGCTTCGAGTTGACATCAGGAAAGCCAGGGGGCCGCATCGTAGTAGTAACAGAGCATTCTAAGAGCTTCGGTTGCTTCATTTTGTTTAAAAGGCACTTTTCTCGACTTACTCTGTCTTCTGAATTCTCTCAGACTTGAACTGGCCACTGCTCACCAAGTATGACTTGAAACGAAGGCCACAATGAACCACTCGTCGGACGGTGACCATGTCAATGTGGAGCTTTTGGTCGAGTACCGTCGTGGACTTCCCAGAGTCCTCTTGGCTAGCAGCTTGTAAAGAACCCATGCATTCGGGCGTCATGATTCAGTCCGTGCGCCGACAATGTTCCCTAGTGGAAACGTTTTCCACATGGCCACTGGCGGTCTCTAGTTCTTTCCGAACTTCAAAGACGAATGGACGGGGCTCGGTCGGCGTCGTGGTGTCCTGTAATCAAGAAGACTATAGAAGCCTGCCTATTCATTTCTTTACTTAGCTTAGGCTCTGTATTATTTTCCCGTAATAATGAGTGATTCGTTATGATGACGTACAATATACTGTGTAAGTTCTAATGCGTGCTCTCAAAAACTTGATGCACCGTGTAGGCTCCTAAGTTGTTGAGATTTTATACATTTTTTCGAGAAATTTACTATATAATACGGTTTACCATTACACACAAGTAATTTTTCCGAGTATTAACAATCGGCTCGTGGAATAAATGACGAAGCAGACTCTTGCGATGTCAAACTTTAAAACTTTGCCTTTTTTAAGTACATTATAATTTGAAATTTTACCAAAATTCAGCATTCTCACCTTTTTACCAACGCTACTAAAAATCTAATTTTGAGGGAAGTAAATACATGAGGTTGATTCACTAGGGTGGAAATGGACCTAGCATAGCTAAATATTTAAGATACCTTGAGAAAACAATCATTAAATACAATAGCTACTTTCGCTGCTACGACCCTGAGTTGCTCCACTCTTCACAGGGCGTCCCGAAGAAAAGACGAAACTCAAATTCAAATTAGTATGTTTGAATTACTAGAATTTCATGTCGCATTTCAAATTAATATACTTTTAAAAATAGCATAATTTAGACTAAAGAGTAATTTAAATATGAAAATAGCATAATTTGGTCCGTTGAACCTTGCAATAATGAAGAAAAAAAAATAATTCTTCTTCTGGCACAGAAGAATGTTCTTTACTTTTTGTAAACTGCATGTTTCAAAAAGGATTTGAGAAAATCAATTAACAATTCCGAAAACTGGTTAAATCCATTCGCTAAAATACATCGTTTGATGCATGGACATCAAATGAGTTGAATTTTTTGCATTAGCGCGTCATTTCAGTCAATTAAAGCTAACGTTGTCTTGATTTCAAGTGATCATAAGCAGAAACAGTTCTCGCGAACGCATTTTTACCGCAAAATGAATGCAATCGTTATAACATGAACAAAAACAAATGAAACAATGAATAAAATGAGCCAAATCAAACTGGAGAGAAATACGTAGCTTGAAATAGTAATTAAAGTACATTGATTTGAATTGGGGTTCCATTATTATCGGATACCCTGTAAAGAACATGTCTTTCTTGCTCACTGCTGGTCTCACTCACCTCCAGATCACTTGCTCACCTCCAGATCACTTGCTCACCTCCAAATCACTTGCTCACCTCCAGATCACTTACTCACCTACACGAAGTTTGCATTCTCAAACAAGGAATTGCCCTAACAAAATAAAGATTAAATCAACTTTATAGTAGAGGTACAGTAAAGGTCTACGTACCTATTCCTACAACAACGCTCGCTGTAAATTCCTCACATATATAGACAAGAACTCAAACATTGCGCTACCTACAGGCACGTCATGAAAAATTAATTAATCTGGATTTGTTGTGCAAAGAGCCCCGCTACCTCAGCTAACCTTGGTGATTCCAAGCATTACAGAGTCGGGCTGTTAATAGTTACATAGGCCCGAAATTCACAACACTCGCGAAAGGTGTTTGCTTACATAACATAAAATTTGTGTCGTAGACATAACGTCCTGGATTTATTCGAAGTTTCAGCGCAGCAATGTGTAGGTCTCGATTTGAGACTTCGAAGAAATAATTTCGAAACAAAGCTCTCTCAACTGCTTGACACGTTTCGGTTCACTGGAAGTGCTCCAGCAGCAGATCCCTTTCAAGGACACTTATCATCGGTCACGATCTTGGGAAGGTGTTCCGCGAAGGTAACTGAGCAGGTGTTCAGAGATAGGCTTTTCACCCGTTAAATCGCGCGGGGAATATACATACTCATTTTCTTTGTATAAAAATCCCTTCTTTTCGTTGCATGCTCAAAACAACTCCCCTTCACTTCAGAAAACTCTTAAATACACTGATTAATAAAATTACATAAATATATTCAGCGAAGCGTGCAAGCGAGGTAGTAGCAAACAGACACAATGGCTTCGCACACTGCATGTTGTGCTACGATTCGAAATTTCCTCGTAATAGTTGCTCGCCAGCACAAAATTTCCTGTCATTTCATTACAAACTTTAGATCGACAATATTGTACCCAATTTTTAACGATATCAATTAAAAGTACACTTTTATACAAACGATAGAGAAAAATTGAGGTCAAGAGTAAAATTAAACAGAATTTAATCTCAAAAAGCGTTCATTAATTTGTATTTGTCATCAAAGTAAGTTTGAATGTAGAAACAATTGTAACCATGGAGTTTGTGCATTAGAAATTTTCTGCCACTCAACAAATACTTAAGCCGTCTCGCAATCACAACACTGTAATAGTATGACACTTCTAACAGAACTGTTCTTCCAGTTACTGCAGGCAGTACATAAATAATACTAATCACTTCAAAAGTTTATTCAATATACACTTTTATGCTGAAAAAACTAAGTTCATTTACTGGCAGTATAGAAATGAATTGTTTATTGAAAACCTTCAGAAAATGTTCGAAGTATCACAACAATTTGGGTTGCAGTTTTCTCTCACTTTTACCGCTGATCAACGTACTCACATTTAGTTTCGATTCAAAAGTGTAGTAATTCATGAGTTCAACATGAGGAAGTTTTTGGTTTAGAAAGGTTCATAAACCATTTATGCTTTCACTACGCAAATTTGAGGATGAAGTCAACGCTGCTGAGTGAGAGGCGATTAACATCTGCAGGACGAACTCTTGAATGGTTCATGCTCCTTTCGCCGCCCCGTCGAAAACCAACTACAAAGCGGCGATGTCTGCGCTTGAGTGGACGGTCAAACTTATGAATGATTATAGATGCCCAACGTTAGACTGGGAATCAAGGGTTAGAGCGTAGAAAAATTGGCGTTTGAGCTACCTAAAGAAGACAACTCGACTATCTTGGTAGACCTCTACTTAGGTTTTCCTGATGAAAGATTTCGAATTATTCAATAATTATATCTATATAACCGAAAAATTACGGTCAAATGCCAAATAATTGTATCAACATTTCAGGTTATCATTCACTCATTTTGAATTCTGCATCGACGTAGAGCCTACGATATCTTTCACGTATAGTTAATTCGGATTAAGGGATTTATTCTCCAACGCTGCACACACACTAACCTAACCGCGATAGTTTACATGAATCAGGGAGAATCAGACTTAACCCACAAATTTTTGAGTAACTTTTGCAGCACCTAATTCCGAACGTGTCTACCACCTTCATCATTTTTGTTACCAAATAATTCTTATTCGTGCTACAATTACGAAACAAACAGTTATTTTTCAATGTTGCAAACATCACATGCCGGACTTTTAAAACTCCAATGTGTACATCAGGAACAGTTTTCATTTTTTTATGTCAGGAGTATTAATTTGATACAGTAATAAAATTTGGACGTACATGCATATAAAAAGAACTTCTGGCTCTTCAATTCATTATCGCTTCTAAATGATAACCACGATCAAGAGGAAAAAAATTAATATCCATCACTGAAAATAATGAAGTCAACGATATTCTCGGAAAAATGGGAGGTGCGCCTCCGCAGGTGCGTGTATGGAAGTCGACACCTGGAATGAAAACCGAAGAAGTTTGATGCTGAACGGAACAGTAGATCAGCAGATGCGCTACTCTGAATCTTTATTGCGATGTAGCCATCACCACTTTTCCTGCCTCCAAATTCGAAGTTGATCATACTGAAGGTCTTCATAGATTTAAGATCCATCTAAATCATCTGCAAGCAATGTGTTTACACAAATACATTTTATTTTTTTGGTCGATATACTTGCCACAAGCGCGCATCGGCGTCTACAAAAACTCAGGTAGAAGCAAACCTACACGTCTAGAAAAGTCAATGGCTTCTAAATGACTGCAGAAACTTTATACATGAAAACTATTCAAGTCGGACTCACCATGACCTTCGAGCAGCTCGATGCGGTGGTACAATTTTTAAGGCATACCCACCTGAGTTTTGTCAACAGTTGCACCTATAATCAACAGCTTCTGAGTCAATGTGCTATTAGTGTGTGAGTTGCCATGAGTTTCATCTGGACTGATAGATAATTCGTCTACGAATAACCACACTTTTCCCAGGGGGTTATCATTTAAATGGGCTGCAACTGCACAGAAAAGTAAAGGAAAACCAGGCAAAGGCAGGAAAACCAGGCATGTAAATTATAACGAGTTATGAACAGCATGTATCATCCATGCCTTTCAATTCCGACTAGCGAAACTTCCTTGCTGCCTGTTCAAACCAAACACGTCTTGGCCAACCATTTTATGATTGGAATAGAGTTCGGGAAATAATGTGTCGACGCCAGAGATCGATGGATCTAAGACACTATTTTCATCTCTTTCTTCCCTTTACACGACAGCATGAACACATAAATTCCGCTAGGTGCTTCAGCATTTATACCACGATATGAATGGGCTTATCACTACTCTGACACTTACTAAGCTGAACACTTGCGTTCGAAGGCGGAAGAGGTTGCAGGCTTAGACGCCACCGATATGCGCTGGTGTGCGACTAGGGTACAATCCGCTTCTAGGCCTCTGCGCGAGATCGGAACTTCCTCATTCGATCTCAGTAGCGCTCACTGTGAACAATAAAATTTCCTGGAAGCTGGCGGCAGCGGACATAGCCAGATGAAGGTATTAAGGAGGATGCGAGAGGTATCAAGGTGGACGTATTCCAGAATTTAACATCCGTGCAAATTAGTGTTCACTTGCGGAAGTCACTTGCGTTTTCTCTTCGAAGTAGATGCGAGCTCTACTCAACACGGGGTACTTACAAGGAAATATGAAGCTGAAGTCGGTGGCATTTTTCTGCCGAGGAGTTGGAATTGGACACAAGAAATGGAACTGTTGGTGTAAACCATCGTGTTTTTCACGCGTGAATTAGAGGTCTGAAGATAGTTTCGGAGTCGGACAATTTTACGGCTTCTCTGAACTCTGATTCAGAGGCGCATGTGTAACGAACAACATTTCATCTGGATGAGGTAACCACTTCGAAACGTGAGTCTAAAATAAGAATCGTAGTCCGTAATTCGTGGTAGAATGACGAATTAACCCGGAAACCAAGAGTTCGTGGTTTAAAGACCACTTCAAACAAAAAAAACTGTTTCGTGAGTTAGAAGGTAAGTGAACTGACAAGTGAACTATTATTGTTGAACAGTCAAAACCCAAAATGGGCTAAAATTGTCAAAGCATCAATTTTCTGCATTCCCAAAAATACTTGAAAAGTATCTCTCGAACGCGCAGTTAGTTGGCTTGAATTATTTGTACTGTATCGTAATATCGAAAATTATTGCATGAGAGCACCGCACTTGTTATGCACTGCGCAATTGTCGCGTATATAGTCTAAAAGGTCTTTCTAGTTCACCTTAAACTCTCCAAATCATCGGCGCGTCCCACTCGAGTCCTGAACGCGTTCAAAGGCCGAGCTCAGTCGCGTCCATGGAATTCTTGGAATTAGTTTGGGCACTGAACTCAAGGCCACACTGATATGTCACCTTTTTTGGCATGTCGTGTTTAATCTTCCTTTCCTAAGGAAAGAACTCAGCCCATGGATCTTGAACCGGGGACCTCCTGTACGAGTATGGGCGTCAGGACTCCTGACTTCGTCATTGCGTAGTGGAATTTCAAACTTGAAATACTGTCAGAACAAATTTTGAACGATTGATAGCCTTCTCCTTGTTTGCCGTGTAGTTTAATCTTGGATCACTGATCCAACACTACTTCTGAAATAAACCCAGCGACACTTGATCCGATCCACATGCACATCACGGTCGCAAACAGGTTTGCAACGTTGAATCAAACCGAGGTTAACAGTATGAACAATCTGTTCTGGGACACCACAGGCTCAGAGCATCGATTCTGGCTGCTCGACTCTTCCTTACTCCTATTTTCAACGTGAAGCTTCAGGTTCAATGAAGCCCAACTAGCAATTCCTTTAGGATTTTGAGACCGAAAAAACCTTTGATGTGGTTTTATTTTTCCACAATTAGCGCGATGCAGGACTCGGAGAAATTCCTCAACCAGAATCAGAGATCTAAAATATAACGCCATGGAGTTACTATACATGATTTCCAGATTTAACTCGAACCCTTTCGATGATCGTGAAACTTATAAACTGGACACAATCTGAAATGTATGAACAGTTCGTGTACCTCGGGGATACAATTATCAGCAATTAATTGTAAGGCACCTCAGATGATTAGCCATTAGGTCAGGAATTCGAATGCGATTGATAATTACGCACTATTTTTTGAACAGGTACTGAAAATAATAATTTCACCGTTATTTAGTTATACCTTTCGTTCCTATTTCACGAGGACCGCTATTTCCCGACTGAGTAGCTATTATTCATCACTACAATTGACAGGAACTTTATCCGGGTATACCCATCAGTTGACTCACAAACCCAGGCCAGATCAGACCATCCATAGCCTTCTTAATGATGCGCGGCACGTACCGATGCTACCAGAGCATCAAGTTCAGGCTGGAGAGAACAGTCGTAACGAAACTTGTGTGAGAAGAGTGCGCATGTTGGGCCACCTTACCGACAGACTAGCTTGTATCTCACTGCTGGAGGTTCTATTTTTACCTCAAGGCCTAAACAGTGTTCAGCGAAGATTAAGTCTGTGATAAATCGTACTCTCACCTATTTAAGTTGAGCTAACAATACGCTCTGAACGGTGGCCGAGAACTTTAAAGTTCTCTGATAGATAAGTAACATACTTATAAAGTGTCAAATTAATTTCAAACACCCGGTCCGTATGGTCCTGAGATTACAGACTAAGGAAAAAGAGCCTATAAGCCAATTTGTCAGCCCTCTAAAGAAAATCGCATTTATGTAACATTTTTTTGTACTTTCATTCTTTAAGTAAAAGATATTTATTTTTCAGGTCAAAATGAATGCGTCATCTTCTGAATGGTTCGATCAGGGACAATTTTTAATCCGTCAATAAGTTTTACATCAAAAATCAACGAAAATTATTTAATGAATAAGATACTATCAAGTCCGAAACTACCTGTCAATATAAAATTTTTAATTCCTTCAATTTTTACTCATGTTATCTGAATTTTTTGTGTTACACATGCCGACGATTAGTCTTCACGTATAGTTATACATTTTTGCTTTAAGTAACAAAATTTACAGATACAAATAACTTCAGATAAGATAAGATACCAGATAAGACCACTGTCCCACAATATGCGTTTAGTT
>VOMN01004833.1:0-15186 GCA_014899125.1 Orchestia grillus | reverse complement strand
TGATTGATGGACACATTAAATAACTGCAGCTCGAAATACGATAGGTTACTAATTTCTAGTCACGGGCCCTTATTTTACGTTGATGCGTGACGGCTGTTGACTTAATTTTTGAGTGTGATTTGAAACGAGCAAAACCTTACGTCCCACAGGGAAGTGTGCGCGGTAACCGGCACTGGAAGGCCCAGTCTTATCGAAAGTACTGAATGAAATGTTAGCAAAAGAGGTGGGCTCAAATCAAAGTGGAGTCCTCGGTTGGTCGTCTGTGAAACCGAAAATATTCACCGCATTCAGTTTATCACCATGAGCCTTTAGAAAGAAACTAAAGCAGCAATGTATAAATTATCCACCTAAATATTTCATGACTTTTACTCTCCTAGTGGCGCTAAATTGTTTCTCTTTTTTAGTTATTTCCTAACTAGAACGTTTTTCGTCGTCATCGTACCTTAAACAAAGAATTTTTCTCCATAATCTGTCCTAGATGCCTCAGCGTATCTGGGTTCAGAAGTAGCGTCTTTCCTAAGCCAAATTCATTCTTAAATATTTCTTACCGGTTGTACTGCTCAGTCAAATATATATAACTTGTGCTACGCATACGTTTAAAGTATTTCAAAATATCCCGGAAGCCACCACCATAGAATGAACTACTTTTTAATCAGTTTTTGATTAGTGGAAGCAAAAATAAATTACCGTTCAATGATCATTACGATTAGATACGCGCTTTTGCCTCAGAAGACGCAAGTCCTCATACGCGGAATCCTGTATTTCATGCACAAAAATTGTTCCGCGGTAGATAACGCAATACTCCCTTTTGCTTGATATGGGATTCATCAATGAGCATCGATCACAAGCGAAGCTGCCTGATCCAGCGAGTCTCACAAGAGTAAGGTACGAAATCATCTCGCCGCAGGCAACCCAAAAGGCAACTAGTAGCTACAAATGGTTCCCGACCGAGGTCTGGACCACTAATGCGAAAGCTTAATTCTTTATCAGGAACCTTGCCACGTCAACAATATTCTTTGAAGGTTGCAATGGCAAAATTCTAATTTTTATGTGTTTGGATCACATGTCCATGCATCGAAGACCGAGTAATAAAAAGGTAATCAGGCGCGGGCCTCATTGCGTATCTTCGAAAAATAAAATGGTGTCGCTTGCAGTTCTTTTTCTGCTTGCATCCCATCCAAAACATATTTTAAATGAACGAAAAACATTCACTGGAGCAAGTAGTTTTTTCGTTTGAAGTTGTTTTATTATTCGAGCATTGTTGCGCGCCCCATGATAACAGTACACATATTTCAACGCCTTCAGTTTTCCCTTTAAAATTACCCAGGAAGAACGGCCGATTGTCTCTTCTAAGAGTCATGAGTTCAGTAGCCGCAAATTTCAGCTCTCGTCCACCAATAACACCGACAGCTACTTCTCTGCCATCAATCGGCAGTAAACGGAACTTGACTTCCGTAGTGAATCTCCTCAAAAGAAAAGTTTTTCCTCCGGGTCAATATCAGCCCTTTGAAGCCAGTTCCCGCCTCGAAGCGTGTCAGGTGTTCTTTGATCCTAGAAATTCAAGAGAATTTGGGAGAAATGTTGGAGTCAAATCCTCAAGCCTTCTTCTCTTGGAAATCCAGGCTGGCAGTGCGAGGTACTGCTGTAATATTTTTATGCTTTAGGAATCATGTCAAAGCCCGTCGGTGACAGCTTTAGCTTCCCTTCGCGGTGCTCTTTAACATCAGACAAAATCTTACCCAGGCTGGGAAGAAGACCAATTTTCTGGCCAAAATGGTATTAAAATTATTAGGAAAATTGTATCTTGATCAGAATTTTAATCAGTGCTTACACATTTCGCATTTTTCACGCAATACTTTCAGTGCTCAAAGTGTTCATGTATAATACTAAATAATTAGTTGCAATGAATTTCATTACCTTAACCCAAATTCTCGGTATCTAAACTATGTTGAAAATGTCACAAATAAATTGGTGTACCGAGATCCATGTTCTAGGTTTTCCCCCTCTATTTTGTTTTAGCGAGAATGCAGGACGTCTCGTAATAATTCCATTCCAACATTCAAAGAAAATATTTTACAATTTTAATTTGTTTTGAACGAGAGACAAAGGAGAGTGAGGGGAAACAGACTCTGCGTTTTTCGTTTTCGTGAGCCGAGCATATTTATGACGAGACGGCGGCTTTCTTGTTGAGTTTGACTAACTTGAGCGTCAGTCAGCTCCATGCAGTGCACCGCCTCACCAGGCCGCTGCAAGGTGGTTGAGCGCTGAAAGTCTCCAAAACAAAAACAGTTCATGTATTTGATTTATTCTGAGATAGGTGAGAAATATAATTCAAAGCCTAATTACACTGAATTTCTTCGGGCTTTTGAAAAATACTGCGTGAATGAGAAAAGAAACGAACATGAATGATGATTGGCCAGGCTCGTGACCTAAACAATAATTTTTAGACTATGATACCTTTTGGGTTTGGTTTTTTACTTACAGTATTCAGTAACTCAATTATAGTACAAGTTTAGACACCAAAATCGAAAAGATGTACAGTTCCCCTCAAATAGCAGTTGCTCCTGCTTCTTTAAGAGTTTCTTCCCGAGCTGGTATCCTCTTTATTCAGAGAGGAAAGATAAAAGTACGGGAGTCATTTCAGGGCTGGTAGAGCAAGCTAATCTACTTTACAGCCCATAAATCTACACCGAGGGGTCACTCTGCACGAAGAAGTAGCGGCGTGGCGTGTCTAGATGAGGTAGAACTACAACGGAAAATTATCACAATATTGTGCAGTTCACCGACGGATCAGAAACTGTCACGATTTCGTTATTTTTATAATTTTTTTTTGCAAATTTAATAGGCTTGTAGAGCCTCTCCAGAACAAGAATTCATTGAAATCATAAAATGGTGCGTCATCAGAGGAAAAGCGCATCATTTTGCTTTCCATATTGTTTGCTTTCAAAATTTATGATAAAAAATGGACAGAAATCTGAAATGATCCACGATGAAAACACGTTTTTTTCTTATTGGAGAAGTGTTTGTTCCCTTCCATAATCGAAAAGATTATTCGAAACAATACACATTGACTAATAGTTTATAACTTATTTTTGTTCTTGCGGGGATTTTCTAACTCCTCACGATTATTTTTTATCATCAACCCTGTATCCGCTCGAAGCGGCAATGTCCACGAACAAACATTTTTAGAATTCGTTGAACGCAACTTGAAGGCATTAAGTTTTCAACTGGCCTCTAAAGTGGCCTCATTTTTTAATTAGCAAATTCTTGATGTCTGTTTCGAGGAAAAATGAAACCAATGCAGGAAATCGGCTTTAAATTGTTTTATATGAAATAGTTATGCATTCATGGGATTTAGTGTCAATTTCTTTATATGTTCAGAGTACTACGGACCTATGGTATGTTTTCGGGGTAATTTTTGATCGGGTAATTTCGAATTGACTGTCTGGAGATCACATAAAAACTTTTAGATTGTGCTAGCTAATAAAGGTCTTACTGAAGTCAACATATGTAAAGCAAAAATGACAAAATCTCAAACGTATTTAACATTTATGGGAAATGTATACTATTGCAAGATATACTGAAAATAAATCATATGTCCCATTAAGATCGCTTTTTCATAACTTTTGTCCAGAAATTAGCTGGGTACTTTTTCTTAGTTCACCAACACAGATTATTTTCCGATGCAAATGACGATATTTTAGCTCATTGATAAGAAATAACTAACTCAGTTGCAAGGAATCTTTGCTTTCACAAGCCCCCTCGCTTATGTAGAGTCAATCGAAGTTCGGTTAAGAATATTTTCGTCCGTGGTTGGTGCGAGTGTACAGTCCTGTTCCCCCAGATCGAGGAAGAAGCATTTGCAATAAGCAACAAAATATTTGAAATGCGACGAATATTTTTGGCCCCACGAGTATATGCTGCGTTCGACCTCATTCAGAAGTCAATTATGACGCCCGTTTTTTAAAGTTCACATGTACGCGTGTAACACTTCCTTCCGAAAGTATACTTCCTACTGTTATTTAATTTACAATAAGATCATTGCTATCGTTAATCGGCTTCAAAAGTAATATTTCTAAATTAGCTTACAGAAGAGTCATTTAGCTTTGCACGACAGCTAACCAGTTGTCTCTAAAGAGCCTTCTAAAAATTAGGTTTATTATTGGACAAAAATATCAAACAGAAATTCTCAACGCTGAAGATATACATATACTCCCAACTTAAATATATTCTACTCCTTCGCCACATAATCACTTCCCTTTACAGTCCCTTGACTTCCGATCTGGCACCAGAATGAAGGAGAAACTTTGCATTCGATGCCTACATTTGTGTATCTGTCGATACTGGCTTCTGACATTGACTGATCGTGATCGTGTGAATGGCCCTGCAGTGCTGCCAAAATACCCGGACGAAGTTTCCCTGCTCACGAAATTATACCTCGTTTTCTACTTGTTGAAGGAAAAAAACATGAAACTTAATTATTGGATTCACCTTGCAGTAGTGGCTTATTTAGGTTACGGTGAAATTGCCTTCAAAATCGGTGGGAGCCAAATTTGCGAAGCGGCAAGTTCCTTCCTCGATTCCTTCAAAATTCCTTGGCTTTAAGACTTTGGTCACAGGTAATTTGATCGTTGAGAGCGCGAATCCATTTACAGAGTTACTAAGAGCATTAAGGGCTCTGTAAACTCGGCGTCTCACCGGCAAGTGGACGCTGCTCGACTGAGCAATTGAATAGAGCTGTTGCAGCTGCCCCTGCACAGCGGCTTGCAATTTTGCCGTCTCGGCTTTGCTGCGACTTGGCCTAAAACTATCTTCTTGCGTTAATTCTCGTGTTCCTCTCAAGACAATGATAAAAATCCCACTCGTAAATGTCACTGCTGTTGTGAAGGTGATTATCAAGTTGCAGAATCTCACTCGTAAAAGTCACTGCTATTGGGAAGGTGATTATCAAGTTGCAGAATCCTACTCGTAAAGGTCTCTGCTATTGGGAAGGTGATTATCAAGTTGCAGAATCCCACTCGTAAAAGTCATTGCTATTGTGAAGGGGGTTATCAAGTTGTAGAAGACGGATATTGAAATCTTTTTGTTCGGGTTGTCTTAGGCATGCATGCGTGTTTTCAGTCGCGTTATAGCGAATGGAGGAGTGAATGAGATGTTTATTTGTGACTTTAAAAAAAACGATGCATGAAGACGAAATTAACTCGTGTACTCATCCATATTTTCTGAATGAGAACTTTTAAGCGATTGAAAAAATAATGATCTATTTCCTCTGAAGTATCAAGAAAAAAAGGAATATCCTTCGTGTTTGACTGGATACTGTGAGTAATTACATATTTATGCAGGATTGCATTAAAAATAACAATACTGACAAACAAACAATCGCAAAGCTATTCAATACGGATGTTTCCAGTCAGAGATCATTGTCAACTTTTAATATCATCTGAAACAAGAACCTTTAAAAAAACTTTATTAATTAAACACGTTTAACCGTTGGGTTTTCAATGCCTTACAACGTCTGGCGTGGTGAGGGATGTGAGGAATGTGTGGTCAAAACTTCCTTTTCCAAGGGAAGCACTCTCTGGTTGCGTAAAATACCTGCCTGAGCACGAGGCTCGAACCCTGATCCTCTCGGCTGAGGGGCCATCACACTATCCAGTACGCCATGGAGCTCACACAGAAATGCAGCTGTTGCTTTAAGTGAGACACAATAATTGCACTTACGTACAGAACTGGGTGGCAAGGGGGAACAATGCAGAGTATTTGTACAACTTTTTCAAGTTGGGTATCTGAAAACGCCAAAATTAGGCGGGTTAAATTTATATCCCCTGAGCCTTAAATTTCAGTTTCATCGCTGTCAAATAAATGTTTTTACTGCGCTTCATGAGTACAACCCTGATAGTTTGTACGAAAACGAGGGGGAGAACGAAGGTAAATGCTCTTGATCTAAAAGTATTCCCTTCATGGTTTGTGATCTTCACGTAACGTGACCTGCAAATAGAACCCTAACGCAAGAATGAATAATAAGTAAACGATAATAAAAACAAAAAATAGTGAGGGTAAAGCCGAAATAAGTCAACACCAGCAACGCTTAATCAAATCTAAACATCACTTCAAACTTCGTTCCATCGAGAGTCCTGAACTGATTGTCAGTGCTTTTTCTCTTCGTTGCAGGCCTATGTGCTGCTAGACATCGTGAAAATGCTTAAAAGAGAGAATGTATTTATTGTATTTATTGAGAGAATGTATTTATTGTATTTATTGAGAGAATGTATTTATTGCGTATCAAGTTGAGTCGGCTGAATCCGTCAGGCTTTCAAATCTGCGCAGCTCGAGTTCGGTTTCAATTGATTGCTGATTCTGTAACCAAATTATACCCTTAAAATATCACTAGTATTATTCGAGTAGATTTCTGTGAAGCAAACAATTCAACTGAAATTTGTAGCTTCCCAGTGCTCATTCCGAGCTCCGTCTGCCAGCCTGTTGCAGCAAAGGCAACAGGATTTCAGTCGGAAATGTTTCAATTGAACAATCGCAAGATGATGGCACCTGGACTGCCAATCATTTGACGCGTTAGTCGCAAAATCCAACAAATTTGAGCGAATCTCTTTGCTGCAGTACCAACGCTAGGCCCACGCAGCATCAAAAGCCTCCACACAGTGAGGAGAATTAGTACATCTCTGTTCAGCATTGACCATTTCAAAGCAGGGACGTAGCACAGAAGCGTTGTGCAAGACAGCCTTGTATTGGGAGAGAACTGGTCGGCGCAGACATTAATCTTAATCAAGTGTCCTAACCTTCACGTGACATCCTCTGAACCATGAAATCAATAGTGAGTTTAGTAGTTTCAGTTACATTTACATTGATGAAGGATTTTCACGTGAAAATTCAGTGATTTTGTGTTCTCTCACTCTAATTTTCGATAATCGTGCTGTATTATTAAACTTTTCACGGAGTTTCCGGATTATATCTGATGTTATTTTACAGTGTCACTAGCCGTGTTTGTAATTAAAAATATAACGACGAACCGATGAAGTGAACAGTCCCAAGTTTTGGTTCGTGTTGAACTGAAGAAGAGTCGCGTTCTCATAAAGTGAAGCCATAGTGTTGCACTTACATGGTTTAATCATACGTGCATGCGTCGTTAATAGCTTATTTGAGTAATGAAATGCAAGTCTCATGATGTTTAACTGTTAAAAAATAAACATTGAAGCCCTTTAAAGGTTATCTTGCCATACTAACGTTGTGTGCAAACGGCCGAATTCGCAATTCAAACAATGAATAAAAACGCTCGCTCTGACATTCGTCCGTTTTAAGTGGTCATGTCGTGCCGGCGAGAAATTCCGGTGTGCAAATGGCAAGGTCGTTACGGGGGCCTCTAAACAGTTTCATGACGTCCGCAAATGCGCCCTCTTGAAAAACGTAAAATTCTCGCGCTGGGCGCACGTAGAGATAGGAGTAACAAATTTGTACACAGCCATGTTGCATTCCAGTGACGACGTAAAGTTTAAAATGTTCGAATAACTCCTGAACAACATGTAGACGGAGCTCTTTCGTTTCTTCATCATGAGTTTTGACGAATACTTGGCTTGGCGATTTGGCCTCATGAAGTTCCTGGTTTGTGAGAGCTATTGAAAACTTGTTCCCTTTAAATACCACGGTGTGTCCTCTCAAAGTGGTAGTGTGCAAGCGAGTGACCATGACAAGGCCTATTGCTAATAGACAGAAAGTGAACAAATTTAAAAGCCTGTGTAATAGCATTGATTGAAACATTTATGTACGAAATGAAGTAAAGGGGAGAATTAAATACTTTGCCCTTACTGAGCATCAGTGACGCAGAACTAAGGACAATTTCGGTGGCTTGACAACCGGTGCAAAAATGACCTTTCCAACACTAAAATTCGAGTCTTTCATTATCATTCAGTACCGAAAAAAATGGTTTTGAGCAAATATCTATCGTGAGAATGTATTACGATCTCTTCATGATTTTGGTTCTATCTTTGACTTGCAAATATTCGACAGACTATCGCCCTGAACCAAGAGGTGATGCGATTATTGTTTTTTTTCCTAATTCCTATGTTGGCTTCTACGAAATGCCTGAAAATTTCACCATTTTGTCAGAAATCAATCATGTCTTGTTACCATATTTGCTTTTGGTAGTATGCTAAGAGACAAAAATTTCTGAGGTGCGGACCTGCTGTACATTTTTAGGATATTTCCTGGCATCTTGGTTCTTTTCTAGCATTTCGCTTTTTGCTGCCGACCAAAAGCGGGATGCACAATCATCGTGAGTGGTGGCGCTCTCGTACACCTCACGAAGATAGATGCAGATATTTTCCTTGAGGTTGTGATGCATGGCAGCCCCAACTGTGCCGTAAATGCCTGCGTGCTCTCTACTCTGCTGAGTTATTCCTACCTGTGCATGCAAAAGAAAGGACTGGGAGGCACACTACTCATTGCGTAAATGAATTTTTTTCATTATTTTCTAAGGTAAACCCGTGAGGCCATCAAGAAAAGAAATTACGCATACAGATCTTGTGATCTATTCGCTGTTAAGTAGAGTGTCGTTGAGTTAGTTTGAAACTGAATTGAATGCTTATTTTGCAAAAAATTCATATTCCCTGATTACGTTTTTACTTTTGGTTTGTTTTGCAATGAGGGACAAAGCATTCGAGTGATTTTCGGCTTGAAGTTTGGTTTGAACACAATTTCCTAGAGCACGCTCGAGCGGTGCACTCCCAAATTTGAAATATTTTTGAAATCAAAGGCATGCTTTAAAACATTATGACCGAAACCTGATCAGCCTTTTCCATGGTCTCACAGCCCCTTGCTTATCGTCCAATGTAAGTATGATGCGTATTTTTTATGATGAGAATTCTTCAAATTTTGCTGTATTATTTCGAAAACTGGATGGTACAAGAAGATCTGAATGTGTATATAAATTTCAGGAAAACCTCGTGCCTCGGTTCTTTTTAGTGAATTTGAAGATTTTCTCTACGTCCAATTTGCTTGAAAAACGAGTATGTAGGTTACCATAAAGATTCAACTTCGGTATTGTCCATGTATTTCAGACCTCATTTTTACAAAATCCCTCAGTTTGCCTAGCCCATGACATGTTCCTATGTAATGACACGTTTACAATACATTACATTTCGCAGCGATCCAAAATATTGCGACAAATTGGCTCACCGTAACAATACGGCCTCTCCGCAATGTTTTTTAACATGTGTGGAGCGCAAAAATGCTGACGGTCCGGCACATTAAACTACGCCACGTTGTGGTTTCTTTAATTCATTTCGAACAAATGGAAAATAATAAAGTTATTTAATTTAGCTAATGGCTTCCTGCGTCCGCTATAGTGATCACGTATTTCGAATTAAGCTCATATCAGATATATACAGATTTTACTGTTTAGAAATGTCAGTTTGAGTCAATGTTAGTTATGGAATGGAGAAGCGAATTTAAGAAAAATATTAAAAATGAATCAAAGGCTGATTCACAAAAAAATATTTGTTGCTTCTTATTTGAGAATGAACGTTAACTCAATTCGTACTGTCCAAATGAATTTTCACGCATACCTGAGCTACGTCAGCATGAAATTAGCGAGAAAAATTAGCGCTAAGTCATAAAATGTGCGAATTTATATCATTTTTACGGGACGATGTATATCATATTTCTCTCTCAGCAACTGATTTAATAGGCTGGATGTTTCGTTTTACACAAATCTCATTGTTACACGATCTAATACTATGTACTTAATTGGATGAACAACCAACAGTGAGCGGGTAATTGCTCGAGCTCACACTCCTTCAAGCTCTCTAACTCCAGCGCCTGCAGTGAAAGTATTCAGCGCGTCGTAAATGAAGTATCTAAATATTCAGCGCGTCGTAAATAAAGTATTCTAAGTATTCAGTGCGTCGTAAATAAAGTATTCTAAGCATTCAGAGCGTCGTAAATAAAGTATTCTAAGTATTCAGTGCGTCGTAAATAAAGTATTCAAAGTATTCAGCCCGTCGTAAATAAAGAATTCAGAGTATTCAGCTCGTCCTAAATAAATGTTACTACGTTATGCTTGATTATCAAGTATTCATTATGCATCGTAGAATTAAAATATCGTGATAAGCATCGCAAAACTCAGTAACAAAAAACTACGTAAATGTTTTCTTTTGATGATACGATAATTAATAAGTACACGATAATAATAAAAAACTACACGATAATTAATAAGTACACAATGAACGATTCAACAGGAGTAACACTTTTTTACGGCACCTTGCATATGTAGAGTCACAAGAATGAACTAAACGAATAAGCGGTATTGTGTATTTGTGATTGTCCGTCAAAGAAGAACAGATGGTTGGTATTTGAGCGTGACCAGTTTAATTGATTTTTTTGAAAATTATGCGCAAGATATTTCAATGATGCTGAATGTTGTTTCTTAGGTTAATATGAAACGAGGAGCGTGCTGATTAAAAGAGATCTTTAACGGGCGTCCAAGGTAATTGAGAGCGACTGAGGTGAAGGGGAGGAGTGAGTATCCAATTTCAATATTTCTTCAGCTCATTGGTATTTGTGATTTTAAAAAGTAACGTGAATATCGCTCGAACAGATTTTTATTAGTGCATTGTATTAATTATGTTTACCGTAGAGCCAGTTGAGGGTTAATAACAAAATTCAACTCACATACATTCCAAAATGGGAGTGAGAAATTTTGAGAGAAACTCACCAACGAACATGATTAGGAAAATTTCAGTTTATGAACGACTAAGATCTGCACTCGAAACGGGTGCAACATTCATCGGATAATTAACAGTTGAAAACGTCTAGAGTGAAAATGGTACAGAACCAAAGGCCCAATTCGTAGTTCCTGCGGTGTCGGACGTGCTTTGATGACCAAGGAAAGTGTCCGTCTGCAAAGCGTTGAGAACGAAAGCGCTACTTCTGTGGCCAATGTTAGCTGCCCCACGCGTGATGCTAATCACTATGTGGAGACGTCGCTAAGGTAATATAATGAAACATTCTGAGGGAAATTAGGCCTTACTGTATAAATGTATATGTATAGGTCTTACTCCTGGTAAAGTATATCCGCTTTAATTAAGTGGAGGTGCACACATTTATACAGAAATTAGGCGGTACTGTGTCAAGTCCTGACTAAGCACAGCCGCTTCAAGGGGAGTTGAATTTTCAACGCGCCGTTAGACGCTTTGTGTGCTTACAACGTGTGCCTATTTCTAGGACCAGCTCGCTGTATCGATCAAGCAGTATGTGCAGCCTTGATTGCTGATATGAAATAATTTTTTGAAGTTTAGTTTACTGTTGACTTCTTGGCTTCATGTTCTGTCAGTGATAGTCTACTTTCCTCATTGTTTTTGTAAGATAAGTTTTCATTGAGTCGGAAAAACATTGAATTATAGTATTTCTTTATCCAAATTCTAAAGTTTCGATTCGCATTGAAATGAAGGTTTGTGTGAACAGGCCACCATTTGACAATAGATCGATTATTGCCTCTTGCATTAACTGCTTATAAATACCAGAGCGATTCTCGGAGTACTATGACCGTAGTGATTTGAAGAGAAAGGCATAACCATTAGCACTTTATTAACCTACTTACTTTTCAACAGACGAACATTTTTCATACTTAACATACTTTCTCCCTAACGCAAATGAATACTACGTTGGACGCAATTCAAAGATAAAAGTAGAAGAATACATCCCGACTATACTTTTGTTTAGACAAACAAACCCTTGGCATTAGCAAAGGTAATTGTATAAAATCAAAGAAATTCGATCCTCCGAGCTGTGAAAAGAGAAGAATTTAAAGTGAGTCAGTCACTGCAGACTGACGCTTATTTTAGAGCGACAACTTTTTTTGACTGAAAATGGGAGCAGTGAGCCTGCGTTTTTTCTAGCTTGCATGCGTGAGTCAACATGCCGGTGAAACTTCAGAAAAGTTGCGTCAGGTCCTACGAAAATATTTCTAACAACTCGTGTTTTTAATTGACGATAGCGTGCCAAAACTAGTCGAGTATTTACTAAAGAAAATCGTTTCGGGCGTCAATCTCGCAGTTAGTTTATTAAAAACTGGGATATTTTTTGAATTGGAAACATTTACTTATCAGTAGCAATTTACATCGGACACGGTATTAAAATCAAATGAGAAATTACAGAACAAACTAGAACCAGAATGAACACAACCCTGGACCCAAGTAAGCTACAATTAAGGCTTCTGCAGGCAACCTGTAGAGTAATGAGGATTTTTAATTTACGGAACACTGATGTAAAAAAATGAGCTTAAAGCGTATAACTAAGTTAATGATAATCACTGAATAAGTAGCTTCCAATTACAAACTAGGTATGATACGTATGATACATTTTTAGGCTCACGTAAAAAATTAATTTAAAACCCAGCTGCCTGACATGCTATGAGTCAGCAAGAAGAGACAATGAAATTTTCATCGAAAGCTTCAAGGAATTCCTTCTTATCTGCTTTGTCATTCATCTTCTGGATTCTGCACGCGCATCAAAAGTGGTTAGCTCCCACTTTGTCAATAGAAATTCGAGAGATGATTGTCTACAATGGAGCTTTCGCTTCCATCACGGAAGATGGAAGATGAGTTCACTACTGCATCCCAGGTACACAGCAGTAATTATCGATGAAAAACCCCAACCCAGAAGGACCCACGGTCGAGAAGGCATTCATATAGCACACTTCATATCATTTCCTGTAGTAACGTAATATGTTATGATTTCAGCAGGCATAACTCGGCGACTGCTATACTCACTTCCGTAAATATATTTTTAGCCGCTTGAGAGCTAAATCGTTTCCATGAAGACCATAGTCCCGGGCAGAGGAGCCCCTCTCATTAGGGGCTCACGCTCCCAGCATTTCTCTGCCCTGGTCCGGCGACCTCGTCCTCTTCCAAGACTGCAGTGCCGCTGCAAAACACAGAACACATTCAAATTGAACAACAGGCACTCCGTCACTGAGTTTATTTCAGCGCTGTCTTTCTTGATTGTGTTAGGATCATGCGGAAATTATCAGTTAAGTTAGGGATGAACTTTCAGAGATAACTCAGTTTTGTACTCCAAGAACAATTATCTCACTTAAAAAACATGGTTCTTTTCCCGAGAAGAGGGATTTACTTGTTATGGAAGACTTGGGTGTACTATGCTTACGAAAGAAGAGAGCTGTCGTTATTGAAGTCTTGTTGATGTCAGGAAAAAATGAGCGTAATTGATGTTAAAATCGATGCTGTCATACATCGGCTTACTCATATTGATAATTCACTAATCTTTCGCTTGCTCAGTCTGGATTTTGAAATGACACACAGAAAAACATCAGCAAAATTTTTGCGGGGTGGGCACTCAATTCAACTTTTGACTATCGTCCTCCTAACGGATTTTAATTTGAGTAGGTTTTCCAAGCGTTCTGCATCGGGTTTTCACGAAAAACTATTCACAAAAAATTGATCTTTCTGACGAAAAAGCAAACGACAAAACGGGAAGTCTTCCATTCGGTGAAAAGTCTTCGGCACAAATATCAAAGCAGAACACCTTCAAAAACTTAGTTTGTTTACATTCTTTGCTTATCCTTATTTTCCTTTGACAGCTAAAATTGTACTACGAAAATAAGTAATATTCTTCGGTGGCACTGCATTTACAGTCTAAACTGCCCCACTCAATTGACACGCATGGTACCTTGATATCAATAGCATAAATGCAACGGATTGATCACCAACTTGCTGCTTGAGTTCATGAAAGGACAAGCTCAAAAAGTGCTTTCACATTGCCATTCCAAATATGTGGAAGGCAGTACTGCATCACGTTATATTTCCGTTCACTCAAAGCATATCAAAAACTAAAAATTCCTGATTTACCAATTCACTGCCTCGAATATAGTCGAATATTTTCTAGAAAGAAGAACTTTTTTTTCGTATCCTTTATTAAGTTTAATTCTAACGTGTTTCTAACCGCTTCTTGGCGATGAAAAAGATACATGTGCCGACATGGCTATCTGAACATCCAGGGACGGGAGCCTTCGTATCCATAAGGGGCAGAATCGCACCTCTCGGGTAACATCGAATTATTTTTTCTTCCCACAGATAAAAATATTTGCAAGCCCTGTCTGCCTTTATCTGTAGGCTTGCGCGAGAATTCCGCTAGGCCTTGCTGACGAAGAAATACAAGGAATTATTCGGTTATTGGTTTACCTAAACGGAAGCTTTAGGAGAATTTTTTACCAGTCTTCTGGAAACCTTCACGAGAAAAAAGGAACACGCGAATTACAGCTGTTTTCGTTGGTTATGGACCAAATAATACAGATCTAATTTTTTTCACGCCTTTGAGCCAGCGAGCGACGTCGATTTGACCTCGCAGGGAGAGCAAAATTTCAGAATTTTTTGCTGCGTTTGTTGAACACAAAAGTTTCGTGGGATCGCAGGCGATCGAGTCCTGAATTCGCGTTTTTACATCATCGTAACCTTCGGGCAAGCGATGCGCTTTATTTCTAAGATCATATTGTATTATTTTTTATAGGGAGGCGTGTAATAGAACAGACATCTTCTTGCTCTGTAGCGCGGTCGTCATTTTCTTCGTCTCGCGTACACGTAAACGCAGAGAAAGCTAGCTCCGTTTTACACGCTTAATTTTGTAGTCACTGGAAATGCTTGGTTCTGAGAGAAAAGAGTATGATGCATTTACGGTCGTTGTTTGAACTCATTAAGTTTTAATGTGCAATTTCCGGAAAAAGGCAATATATCCGTTAAGAGCAAAGAAAATACAACGATTATCCCATATTTTCTATAAGTATTATATTTATTGAATAAATTTTATATTCAAGCATTTTTAGGCGACCAATCGATGAAATGCACAACTTAAATTTTGCAGATTAATTTTTCATAGAGCACAGGCTGTTTCTTAACTCTCCTGGTTACCATGCGCTAATCTACAAAAAGTGTGTTCGGTACTGGATGTCAGCACAAGGTCAAATTTGTTGCTTACCAAATTTTCTCGAACCGATTTTTGCTGTGCCTCCTCAGGGCTCAAACCTGGTGTCAGAGCTCCAGGGATGGTGGAGCATGACTCTGACGACTGCATGAGGGTGTGGGTGCCCGGACTGGACGCAGGCACCACGGCGCGTTGACGGCTGCGCTGGCGAAGGAGGGGACCCGCGTGCGTCTTCAGGGGGGT
>VOMN01004828.1:0-16162 GCA_014899125.1 Orchestia grillus | reverse complement strand
ACTGGTCGTCTTTGATCTCGTCATCGTTGGGCGGGAGAAGGTCCTGATTGACATCTGCCGAGATAGGAAACAGGATAAAAAACGAAGAATTCAAGAGTTACCGCAATCACAAATTGGTGAACATTGTCCTTCAAATACATACGCTTATAACAAAAAATTATCACAAAAGATGTGAATTCTGCACATAGTGGTAAAAGTTTCAAAAGAATTCATGAACAACTAAGCTAAGAAATAGTACTTCTTGGTATAATTTCCATTACATAATCGAAAGTTAGAAAGTATGAATTATTTATACGGAAACCTAACATGCAGGGAGTGCCTTCTTGTATTTAACTGCAAATCAAAATTATACACCATCATGCGCGTGTAGTATTTTTTCTTTTATTCTCTTAACATTCAAGTAAAAATTACAGGATAATAATAAAAAATTCAAAGTTTTATTCAAGGCATGGGGACCATGCATAATATTTCGGGTGATATTAGTTTTGTCAAACTAAAACTCATAGGCTTGACGTAAAAGATAGTCTAACTTATTGCGTTTCATGCAAATATTGTGCGCTCTTATTCTATTTTAAACTCACTAATACGAATATTAATGTTTATTCATTGACACCATTGATTTGACACGCTTCATAACGTGATTAAAAATGCATGAAAATTTAAGGCGTATTCATATACGGTAGATGAGACAACACGAGTAGCGCTCCTGAAGCGCAACAGGCAACCAACGCACAGCAGGTCGCTGGGAGGCTCAGCTGCACCCCAGACTTCCCTAACATTGGGTAGCACCGACCTCCGTGAGTGTTCTACTTGGCCAACATTTCTTGAAGCGAAATTCCAAATTTTTCGTGACCAGGAGGTAGAACTGAGGCAACTCTGATCCTTGTTAAACAAGCCCGCATATAAAATCACTACTATTCGGAGAAGTTCTTGATTTTGCAGTTGGTAACCGCGATCTTCAAAATACATTTCAGCCTTGCTTCAACGATATTTTTCTCGGTATATGCTCAAATGTTGTCCGTATTTATTATTTAATGATTAAAAGTATGGGTAACCATTCACGGTTATCTACTCATAAATGTATTGCACATTTTACACCTAAATGCGTAATACAGAGAGCTACGCGTGAAGATGAGCTGTGGAGTAGTTATTCTTTTTCCTAGAATTTTTTGCAGTATTGTGCTAACGTAGACCAATTTTCAAGTAAGGAAATTCTAAAGCTTTTACTATTTTTTAAGAACTGTTTGCACCAATCATTCAAGACCTAATTTGTCATCGCTCTACGTAATTTTTGTTCATGTTCTTGATAATGAGAGAATGCTTGAAACACCAACAATTTCCAAAGTAAATTTATAAAGTGCAAACATATGTTTAATGCGAAGTTTACGCGTAAAAAATGGACGAAGAGATTATAACTATAATTCATAAAATAAAATTAGAATTTCCCTCAATTATTCCTGAGATCCATTCAAATTATCGTTAAAAATTTCACAGAAAGATAAGGAATCTTTTTTTTGTCACATTTTTAAAAGAAAATTACGCTGCTGCTAATCCACACACAGTAATTCAACGAATTGCTGTGTGAAAACACTCGCGAAAATTACTTTAAAATGAAGTGTGGAGCAGAACCTACCAAAACTGGATTTTTATGAACAATGCACGAGCGTTAGTCTAACACTAAAAAAGACCGCTGTGCATGAATTGATTCATTTTATAATTTATTTGTTTTTTTAAAGGTTTGATGTCACACTCAGTACCCGTTAGACCATCAGGGAGAGAGATCACGTTTGCCTCCGTTGGGGAAATGCCATTCATTTCAAGAATCAATATAGTAAGTTAGTATTTTTTGATGGGCCAAGCGACTAGTATTCTCGTGGTCTCCGCAGCTCGCACTCTCTCCCCGAGGGGCGAGACGGTCCGGCCGCTGGAGCTACAGCAGGTGACGGTGCGTCCTGCGGGGGCCATGGCCGCTAAATCCTTCTGCTTCTTGCGCTCTTGTCATTCCAGTACTGGCAATATTATTGCTCTGGTTCCTGGTATCGTCGCTTTGCTACTTCCACTACTATTGCTGTTGTTGTCACCATTGCGGCTCAGCTCCTTGCACTATTATTGCTTTGGTTTGCACTATTGATGCATTGCTGTTTGCACTTTTATTGCTGTTGTCCGTACTAATAGTACTCTGCTGGATATTTGCACTATTATTGATCTTCTTTGTGATATTGTTGCTCTGCTATTAGTACTATTATTACTCTTATATGCACTATTATTGCTCTTACTAACACTATTGTTGCTCGGCTACTTGCACTAATATTTTTGTTCCATGCCTCATTGCTGCTGTGTTATTTGCACTATCATTGCTATTTCTCGTACTAATGTTCATCTATTGTACACCTATTGTCTCTCCGTCACTTGTGCTAATGCTACTATTGTTTGCACGATTATATCGCACACAAGCCGCGCCACTTCACCCAAATATTTTGAAGCAGAAAACAATGAGCGTTATTGCTACCATCACATTTTATGACGTGGAACACGGGAGCGTAAACACGGGAGAGTAAAACTAAAATATTATATTAGTTTTAGTTAAAGTTGCACTTTCATATCTGAGCTAGACAAATGAGATGCTCAATTAACACAACCCTAATCCTTGTCTTCAACACGAAGGATCTTTGTGTCCAAAACTAACTAATTTTTTGGATAGATAGAATCGGTAAACTTTTTTAAATTCTAGATATTGTCAATAAATTTGAAGCAAGGGACGAACACGGATGACTCCCATTGATATTAAGAGTTAAGTACAACGAAGCACTAATGATGAACAGACCTCTCGCCGAATTGCTCAAGGAAAAATTCAAATCCTCATGGAAATGACAGTTCATTAATGACATTCCGAAAGGTGCTCACGTGCTGGTGCAAATTTGCAGCGATTGATATTCACATTTCAAGGGTAACGAGCAACAGAGATCGCAAAGCTCACGATGTATAAATCATGACAAAAAAATTTACAGCTAATGCAAAAGCATGTAGAAACCGGTAGAACCCAAGTGTGTCAGAAAAAGTATTTAACAAAAACCGAAAATAGTTTCCCACAGGCATAGAAGGTACACGGACATATATGCTGTATGTATATTTTAAAAGTACATTAATTTAGGCTTTAACAGTCTTTCTTCAGCTGTCTTTAATACAGAGCAAACTATTTGGCAGCATATGTACATGTTTTGATCCTGTCTTGCTCACTGTTCATACATACAATTTAAATATGTACAATAACATAAATCCTATAACTTTTCGGTACAAAATACAAACCTTAGAGCTGAGGGTATCTCCATTTTTACGGACCAATAATTTTTAATATGGGTTACCATCGATAAACAAGAAATTAATTACAAAGTTGCCCTCACCCCAGCGAATGCACGAGAGCAGTTCGGTACGGTCAGCCAGGTTAGGTTGTGGAGCGCCCTTAGGGTTACGGATGTTAACTCGGTCGAGGTCAGCTCACATTTCGAGGTAAATACGGCGACACCGGCGGCCGCCACCGTGAATGTGAGTAGGTCAGTACAGGAGGGCAGCAATCATACTTGGAGTGGTTAAGTGCCGGTCATGAAATTCTCCGCCTTAGAATCTACACCCTACCCCAACGATTCATACTAGTATCATGATTTACCATAGTTTTGACTCCCGCAACTCTCCCACGTTATAGAACAACACTAACAAGATATGAAAAGTTTAAGAATGGGTTTCACAACACGTACGATATATTCGATATATTAGTATTCAATGACTGTACGCAAAAGTAAACGACAATATCTTTTTTCAAATATACTTCTATTGATATTGTATTATACAAAATATTACGTTCTATAAAAGCAAATTAATCTTTTAAGCCATAAAATAACGATTCTAATTGATGAGGAACTGAGTATGTTAATCAAGCTTATGAATTCGCTGGAAGCCTGAGCAAAGCACGCTTCATTTCTTCATTCTTAAATTATCCTAAGTTATCAAAGCAAAATCAACAAATGTCATGAAGAATCAAAAGAAATTAATCGAATGTAAACAATGTTTTTTCTGGGTTGTACGAGACGCGTTTAGTTTGTTAGTGCGTGAACGAGGAGGGCAAATGACGACAAGCTGAGCACATCCCCACCAACGGGTGGGAAATGACAAGCTGAGCACATCCCCACCAACGGGGGGGACACTCACACCTTTATGACGTGCACGGACTCATGCGGGGTTCCTTTAAACACGGCACTCGAGCAAGCTATGAACAGGCACAGAGCAGCTTATTTCAGTACTGTATTTTAAAACGAGCGAGGGACATCATTATTGGGGGTTAACAGTTTATTCACAAACACTCTGAATACAAAATAGAGACTTACCTGGCAAGTAGAGACCAAGTGATGCGTCTGGAAAACCACTAAAGTAGACAGCACCACAAGAGGAAGGCAAAGCCAGGCAAAATCCAGTACGAGCACACACACAACAACAGCAGAACTAGAAGCCACACAACTGAATTGAGAGTTTTTAAAAGATTTTCGGCAACCATCGATTTCATACTTTTTTCGTAAAACTTTTACTCATAAAAAACAGTTGAGATAAGGTTGGATCTCATTTGTATTTTTTATTTTATTTAATGGGTGCCATTAAAATTTTATGTTCTATATTTATTTGAGGTAAGAGTTCATGGCGCGATGTACCGCGACGACTGAACAATTTTGGAACAGCGGCCACGGAACAAATTCCGTACTGGAAGAAGCGCCAGGTAAATTCGGTCAGCCAAAAAATGAGAATTTTTAAAACTGGAATGAAAATCTGCGTACACTCTTAGCATATTTATTTCAATGAGTTAGGCTTCACGAGAGATCTTTTACAGTCAAACAGAGCTAACAATGTCAAGCAAGGAAACCCCGAGTATGCGTAGGGAGCCTATCGTTGACCATAGAAGTGGGACGTCGCTACGCGTGACTCATCTGAGTCAAGTAAAAATGAGAAAATTGATACCTAAATTCAATGCAGTTGTGAAGATTATCCTACTTATTAATCACCAGTACAGTCCAATTTCCGATCGTATATTACAGAGGACCATGTACCTGATTACTTAGCTGACGAGAATACACACAGACAGTAATTTACACGAAACGGGTTCATAAATTAAAAAAAAAACGAGCCACAGCACTTCAGGCTGCCTCAATTTAGAATAATAAGTAAACTTAAGAATCCTACGAAATCGAACGCCTTTTGGCTAGTAAATGAATAATGAATAACACTGGGATCTTCGCCCTACCCCGGAAGAAGCTATTGAATGGAACAGTATATTACTTGCAGAAGTACATAACTCCAGTTCTGTTCCTCCAAAAAATTCATGTTAGGATTACAAAAGCGCGACAGGGTCTCAACAAGTTTGACGACCTTGTTATGACGAAAGCTCTACCTCAATTAGGCCGAGTCTGAACCGTGCATTGGCAGACACGCTGTACAAAACGGGCTCTTGTGATTACTATAGGCAGCCCAACGAGCTATTGTCCCTCAGAAACTCTCTCGAGAGAAATGGCTGCGCACTATCAATATCCAAGTCAGCATTTGGCAGCATCACTCTGAAACACCTCATCGCGACTCTTGTCAAGCCTTCCAAAAACGATGGGCAAATCTTATTCTATGGAATGAACGTATGAGAATTTAAAATTCAGTTTCGAATACATATATTTTTCTTGCTTTTAGAGACAAATAAAATATTGGCGAAGCCCTGTGCAACACGAGAGTACAAATTACTCAACCTTCAGTTTCACTGAACAATAAAAATAACATTTATACACCACTATATCGTAGCTAAATTAGTCTTGTATCTCAAACAACATGAGCAACACTCCCGAGACGAGAGGAAATAAACCGTCGCCTTGGATGAACAACCAACAAAAAAGAGCAAATCACACCAACTGAACAAGCTTAAGGAAGGTGAGCACTGCCCTGCGAAGGAAATAATTTAAGTTGAACAAAGTTTGAAGCAAAACCATGCCGTGACTACCATGACGTGCTAGGGCGTCAAACCAACTCAAACCGAAAAAAAATTGACTACTTCAACACGGATGCAACATTGCGGCCAATTCTGCAGCATCGTGCCAATGAAGTTTTCGTGTCATATCTGAAATTACTTCAAGTCACATATAGAGCTGCGGTTTTGAGACAAAGTAACAATGAATACACAATGAAACGTATCCATATATTATATTGAAAGGATCTAAACAAAGTTCAAATGCCTGTACAGCTGTACAAAAATAAGTCGCTATTTATAAGCAATATATGAAAAATAGGTAACTTAAAGACGATCAATGGTCGTCCTTAAATACCTATCATGTTCTCTGAAATACTCTGAAATCATATTGGTAATTAAATTCTCGGGTCCACCGATGACTTTAAGTGACTACAGGCATAAAATCTTACGCTTAAAGCATATTATGAGTTTTTTTCCGATCTAAGTACGAGCATAATAACATTTCATAACAGCTCGCTACTCTCTATTACGACGACTGCTGAAATACTGCGATTGCTCAAAGAAGTAGGATTTAATTTAGCAGCATCTCGTATTAATTTATCGTTTCATCTGAGATCGTGGACAGTTTCGAGACTCGTATTGGGCGCAACGTTGCAACCGGCCAGGCGAAGCCGTCAGTGCTGAAGTGCTCTTACGAACTTCACAAGCCTGAAGTATGCGTGTAACGTACCGGGGAAATTGAGCAGTGCAAACTGGTGCAGTGATTTGGGGGCTTCACACACAAGCTTAAAGCAAACAGGCATCCAGAACAGAGGAGAAGCCAGAAAGAACTATAGCTTCTCTCGCTGAGGCAACTTACAGAAAAAGTCGTAGAGGCCTGTTGCCGGATCTGAAAGAGTGGCGACACAAATAGACAATTGATCAATACGCGAGCACAAAAATAATATTCTCCGATGATCTAAATGAGCAAGGAGGGCTCTGAGGTCCAACATAATTCTAACTTATAGCAGACTATTAATAAATAAAGCAGGAATGGGTTACAGAATAAGAAATTCTAAAATAATTGTTATAGAAAAAGAAAGTTTACAACAAATTCTAGCGAGAAACATTGATATAAGCACAAATGAATGTATCACGAGGACAGATTAAGGAAGGAAAACAAAAAATGAATATGAAGAAAAGAAAGAACGAAATATAAAATAGGTTTTAGTAACACAGGGCTTTTCAGCAACCAAGAAAGTTCTGTCGATCGACTTTTTTATAGCATATTATAACAAAAGCCTCTGTTTCAGACTTAAACTTCAGGATTCCCAGTTGAAGACATGCACTATTTATGTATATATGCAGATCTTCAGCACTACTATGAAGACGGTATAATTTCAATTCAATTTTTTTATTGCACTAAAATAATTTGAAGTAGTAACTTGCACTGAACTTCGTCTAAGAGAATATGTATACGCTACACTCTAAGGCCATTCAGGATACTGGCTCACGCTAGTAACGCTTACTTTATAATACAAAAATGCAAAAGCGTTTTTTTTGCTGGCCATAAGGGTATATATTCTTACGTGTCACGAAAAAACCCAGCAAGACGTGCCTGCGAGCTCCAAAATCTCTTCCTTGGTATGTGCAGCGGAGCAACTAGTAGGGAGTCCAGTGCTGTCCAGCTTTTATGGGACGATCCATCTGTTTACTAAAGTGGTTCATAGATTTTTGTGGAGTGAAGATTTTAAACTGTTGGCACTCTGAATTCTTCTGCTGGTGAAGTGCTCTAGCTGACATTAAGTAGCTTGAACTAGCTGGCATTGTTGAGTTCGAGGAGTGAGCACGTTTTGCTAAAATGAAAGAAGACAACCTTCTGGTCTTGGAGTATTTTAGGTAAATAACTGAAACCGATATCTCCGCTTTAGGCATCGCAAATATGTTGAGCAGGCAGCTGAAAATTGACATCTTACTTTAATTTTGTAGCTCATTTTAAGTTTTAGAATTTAAGATGAAACAGAATCCGACTTTTGAATGTAGTTAAAATATTTCTATTACAACGAACTCACTCAAATTTATTGCATCAAAGCCCTGCGTTTTTGAGATAGAAATAAAAAAAGAATTTGTACGGTACACAACAAGAATATTTAAATAAATTACAAAGAGAATGAGATAAAATATTGAACACAAAAAGTATTACAGATAGTATCAAGCATCGCAGTCGGAAGTCCAGAAGTAGGTATTTAAATAAGTCATTTTTAGAGAGGCAAGCATCATCTGAACAGTGCAGAACTGTGACCACACAAATGCGTCAACATTAAAACATTGAGATACGAAGAGAGAACAAAAATCATGGCTTTAGACACAACACTTAGACATTCACAAAAACAAAAGTGAAGCATTTAGCAAAATTTGATCCAACAATCAAAAACTAAAAAGTTTTATCTTCTGCACTCTAATTAAAGAGAAGTAAGAAAAGCTGCTTGCGCGATGAGCACCTTCCATGAGATAGAATATCAGATGATAAATGCACTGCAGTTGTTATTGTTTAGTCACCCTGGTCATCATATTCGCACGAAGAACAAGTCCAATATTTGGTCAGAGGGAAATGATCTAGCAATCTTGAGCTTATGTTTACCATGTCCAGTACAATACTTATTTCTAAGTATGAACAAGAAAAAGAGTAATACAGTATTACTACAGGAAGATAGTCAGTCACCTCAGTCAAGTCCCGAAACTGTTATATCAAAGAGGCGTACCGCAAGAAAACTATGGTAGTGAAGTTCTCGGTCCCCGTACTGGTAGAATATCATCACAAGACAAGTAACAAGTTGTTACGTCAACGTTGCATCTCCATTAGTAGGTAGTGAAAGAGTAAACTTTGTGGGGGGTAAGAGCGTTAAGAGTTATCTGGCAACGGAGCGCGTGTGAGTTGGTAGTGGTTATACGATGATCCAAGTCAGGCTTGAGGCTGATGTAGAGCAGTATGCGCTAGAGCATAGTCACATTTAACAAGTTAATCGTTATGTGTAGCGTAGGTAGCGCGTTCTGCCACCGTGCGGGACACATAATGCAATTAATGCATTCAAACAGCAAGTTGAGAGTTGTACAGTTGTTGAGGTCTGTTCGTAGGTGCGCATGTATGCTAAGAGCGTATTTTACTTAGGGGAGTAAAGTCATCAGTGGGCAAGAGGTATATCATAATTGAACTTGCTTCATTGAACGAGATTTTTATACGATCCACCATCAAAATGTGTGGCATTCATCACAAAATTGAAAATTGAAGTCAATATAATACGTCGGTCAGTTATGAACGCCGATTCACTACAAGCTTAGAAACTAATTCCAGTCCAAAAAATATGATCGATATTCGGGGATGTCGATCATGTTCGAAAAATTAGCATAAATGCAACAATCAAATATTTATTACATGTACTGACTTATAAAGAAGCAAATATGTTCAAAGCAAGCTACAGTTGTTGCGCCAATAGTAACAATTTTACATCAAGATATACAGAGAAAATTTGCGACAACATCGCCACGTCAAGGTGTCAAAAGTATGGGCCGACAGTTACCAGCATTTCAGAAGATGGTCGTCTCACAGCAAAAACGCCCGGAGCAACTACTCCTATAAAGGTTTACCGCCCACAGCCACCAATTCCACCACAAAAATTTAATCCCACAACATTCACAAACAATTTAAGTTCAAGGGAACATTGAAAGCTTCTTTAACGCTCATTTTCTACACGGACACACACAAAGAGCCAAACGCACACACGCTTATCCAATAACACTAACTCCACGCAGGACACGCGGGAACATTTACGTGCCTAATGTTCCACGAAAATAGTACGTCTTGTACTGAGTCTCACGGAAGAACAGAAAGCTTTAGCCATCACGTTGATGGAACATGTGAGAACGACAAGCGAAATCATTTTCAAAATGTTCTTCGACGTTTCAGTTTGTACCAAATCTCGACGAAGAGCGAATGAGAATTACTATGTCCCTGAGCTGGCGACGAGGTAAAAGTCAAGAACAAGCGGCTAATGATTAACTGGAATTCAAATTTTCGATGATAATATTGTAATAAATCGAGGGATATTAGCTTGAAATTTATATTTTAAAATTGATTCTTGAAAGCATAAAGTAAAATAATGAATTTTGAATGAAAAAAATCGTATTTTCATTTTATTTTATGACCGTTTGTTAGCGTGATGAAGAATATGAACTTAAAATTGAATTGAAGATAATCTGAATTAGACAAATCTTTTTTTTAACCCTACGATTGAATAGCCTTTCCCAATACCATAAACTTGTAACTCTAAACCTACACAACGCTGGTTGAATAAAAACACCAGGATCAACGCATTTGTATCGACTTAGTTTTGAGGTCAGGCGTGAGTGCGGGGAGACTCAACGAACCAAGCCGACAGAACCGAGATGCGTACAGACAAGCCTCGTGTACTACCCAAATATGCAGTCCTAACTCGTGTGATAAAGCAGTCATTTTTCGTCCACGAGCTCTTGACTTGCGGTCGTCCCACGACGTTCTTTGAAATGTTTCGGTCGTCGAGAGACTTCGTCAATCGGCAATCTTGAGCTTAGGTTCGTCACTTACCTTTGTAGCCGTCAGTTTTGACCTGGACGCAGTCGCTGGAGTTGGAGGTGAAGGGACANGGGCGCCCGAGCGAGTGGTGCCAGGCTGCAGGTTGTGGTCCTTAGGAGCACCCACCAAGATCCTGGAGTACAATAAATAGCAGATATAATTTTGCAGGCGTTCGCATAAATTTAGGACCATAGATATATTACATGAAGCCTGTACGAAAACCGAATAGTGTTCTACGACAGACATATTTCAATAGCAGTCATCAGATGTTCGCTTAGGTTTTACAGCCCGAAAACTTATTACCACAGTCATTCAACTACAATAAAACTGTTAAAAGATTAATTGCATCTCATTTGCATTCATGAGGAAACACTGTACATCGAGTAGATCAACAACACTATATTTAATTACAAATTTTCTCATAACTCTTAGACTTGTGTTCGTTGTACCTAAATTTCCCTCAACAAAACTGAATACTCAAAAAATCCACTGCAATGCTGGATGCAGTAGTGATACGATCTTCCTAAATGGCAGCAGCAGTTCAGAAGTTCGACGGTACAGAAGTTCTACTGTTGGTTTTCTGCCCGTGATAACACGAATAATTGACATAATATCTCAATGTTAAAAAAATATATTATTCTCGCATATATTTATAATTCTTGTTTGAAAAGAAAAACAATAATAAGCGTCGCATTTGGAAGATGATCACTAAGATTCAAGGGCTAGAAAAATATTACAGATATTTATATTTTCTTTAAATAATATAAAGGAATCTTGAAAATATAGTTTTAATTAGTCAATATATCACGAATTAAATTTTCAGGACGCACGTCGAACAGGATGTATATGTATCAATTGATTAAAAAAGCCAATGCTGATTGAAAAAAATTAAAAAAACAAGGGCCAGAAAAAATGGAAATTGGAATTATTTCGGTTGTTCCACAAATATTAGAAATTACTGTACATCATTTTAGTATAAATTTCAATTTACAGATAGCAGCTCAAACATGGCTCATTCATATTTTACTTTACAAGCCAGTTAGAATATTTTAACAGCCAAATTACATTCGATCTCTATGAAGAGGCAATTTTAAGGACGATAGGTGAAAAATTTCTCCACTCGTTGGCCGCACGTGGAATATATAATTTTTTTTCGCGAAGCCCAAGAAATGAATCTCTCTGTATAATTGAACTGCATCAATGCACTTGAATGTCTTTTCTAAAACAATATCATTTCCATAAGAAGAAAAATTTCCACAAAAGGTTTCTTTTGTTAGATAATAAACTCCACAAGTGAGAAAACGCAAGTCAAACTTTTGTCTCGTCTGAAAAAAAGTTCTACTTAGTAAAATTAATAAACGGACGAAAAAAATCATAACAATATCTTCGTTTACAATACCAGACACATCTTTCATCCTTTCTTGCTTAGTTTTGCATAAAAAAACAATTTTGCAAGTATTGTTTCGGTAACGGAAGATAGAATTACCAACAGAAAAAGTCAATTATCACAGAGGCAAGGAAATGGCGCATCGCGATATTCGTGCCGCGTTCATGGAGCTGGCATCCAACACCGGGATCCTGAGGTTAATTTGTCAAGTGGCAGCGGGAAGCTGGGGCCAGGTAATGATACCTCGAACCTGATAATGGAACTTAGACGAGGCCTTTCTGCGCATCACTTGCAACGAGGCCGCTCTTAACGACCTGTCCGAGCCTGAGAGGCTCCTTGCCATATTTTGTGTTCTTAGCGGTGCCCAGTGAACGAACCCGGCCGTGGGGGCCGCAACCCACAGGCTCATAGCAGCCGAATTACAGACTTTCTCTGGGGACGCAGGAAAACAATCCCTAAGTCTACAATAGCGGATATTTTGAATTTTTGATTAATTATAAAGCCCATAGAGTTGAACGAGTAAACGAGTGACGTTTGTATATCATTAAAGGAAGGCTTAACGCTCTTTAATAATGACCAGACGGGAAAAAATTGATGAGCTACCTTCGTCCCAAATGTACTTAACTTGACAAAAACACACTGAAGAAAGTTAAGAGAGTGAGTTTGGACGTAGCAACAGTCTTTGCTCATGCCCTGACTTGTAAGTTACATTTAATTTAACGAAAATCATCAGTAAAATACTGGAAAATAGAGTAGAGATTATAGAACAAAATCTCCGTAAAAACATATACAGACGAAGACTGTCAACACCCCAAATCAGATGGTTTGCACATGTGTACAGTTACCGACGGCTCGAGTATGCGAATCCCGCGAAATTAATATTTTTGCCCTTTAGAAAAGAAACCAAATTTAAGCCTACAGCACATGTATTGTCTCCACATTGGCGCAGTGGAGCATGGAGAATGCGCGTACTCAACGTCCGTCAAAGCTGCTACTTTTCTGACTTCCGTCATTAACCATCACATGACTTCACGATCAAGTATCATTCGGACTATGTTTATAATACCATCAGTTTCAGTGATCAGTTTCAGTGTCTGAAACAGTACGTGCAATTTATCTACCAAATCTGAAGAGACGAAGTTTCACATCTAATTTAAAAGCCATCATCGTCGTACTGCAATGAACATAAATTGTGTCAAACAGAACGCAATCCGTTTCCGTGAGTAAGCAAGCTCAACCAAAATTGCGGTCAAAAATATACTCTAGATCCTAGAATATAAAAGATTACCTTTACAGTGCGTTATAATTCTTCATAGGTACAATAAATTTCCACTTGTTTTTGCAAGACTTAAAATACGAAGAAATAATTCTCAAATATTTAGTTTTTATACACTGATATGAAAATACACAGAACATAGGAAAAGTTCACATTTATAGTCACGTTTTCTAGATATGTAATCCACCAAAATCTTAATCGCACAAAATTGGTAGGTATAAATCCAGGTAAGCATTTCTTATTTAGCAACGATTTTCTACAAAAATTAGATGCAAAATTGTGCACAAATGTATTCGAAGTAAGGTAACGAATTGAGAAAAAACAGCTACATAAAAATACTGAAAGTAAATGAACGTAATACTTTTAATAAAACACAAGAAATTGATATGAAAGATGAAAACCTTTCGTCATGAAGAAACAATTAATAAAGTATTTTGAAAATCCATGGAGTGTATGACTTTCTCTACAAAACGATTCTCAAAAAGAAGCAACACTAAAGTATTGATGCAAATATATTCGAACAGCTCGTATAACAATGAAGATAGAACTTCAAGCGACACGTCAAGTTTCATTACATGAGCACCCAAGAGAGGAGGGGGTCACGAAGAAGGGAGCACATTCACTGGTGCAACATCGAACAGAATGCGTACATACGATAACAGACCGTCTAATTTCCAGTAAACGCTCTTGATACTAAGAGATACAAATTCCAAATGATGTTCCTTCACCCTCTCTAATCCCCTATTAGAGTACAACTCTACGTACGACTCGTCCAGTAGAGGAGGCTGATGTACAAGGCTTCTGCGGACGGTTGGCTAACAAAATGAGGTCCGAAAATACAAGAGGCCGCAGGAGCGCAGCAAGGACCGCAAGTCATGCCTCCGCAAGCCTCAAGTGATTTTTTAGGCGCTAAGAAGAGCTTGCTAAAGGGTGGCAGCTATGCCGCCCAAGTCAATGGTATATCAATGGACGGACTGGACACAAGAAACTTTCGACACACAACAAAGTGCTTTCTTTCTTCAATGCCTTGCGCAAGCTATTGATGCCCCAAGAACTTTCCAGAAAAAATAATCTTCAAGTTCGACGAACAATAAGGCCAGAAAATCATGTGGAAAAAGAGAAGTGAGGTCAGGATGAAGAGGCTCGATCAAAGAATTTACAATCCGTAGGAATATACGCATTCGATAGGGCTAGAACTTTGAATGTGTGTATATAAAAAATTATAGTTCTGAAAGTGAAACAGGATATTTACGGTACGCCAAAAAAAGCCATTGGAAAACAGAGAGGGCAAAGTCCAAATACGCATTCGAATCTACGGCTATCAGGCCAAGAGCCGTAACTTTTTTCAGTTCCATAAATTGCAAGAGAGCATAGTTATGTGCTAGCTGGCGCCGCCACTTCGCACGTACGAGGCTCTCGCCTAAAATACGATCACGCTGAGACGGACAGCCTACGAGGGGTGCAGCATGGACCGGTCGCACTGCAGCGGACGGAGTTCTAATTGTAAAGCACGCGAAGCTGTCAGCTGCGATCACCGTGCTCATAACCCGTGGTTTTCACAGAGCAAACACACTAATTTGTCAAGCAAGGCGTCTTCAGTCGTTGCCGCTCACCACCAAATCACCGAGTTGCTATCAAGATCGAAACCTGCAATGAGTCGCACAATCTCTCGACAATCCGGCAGGTCTTGGCGTTTTCGATGACAGGAAAACAAAAGCTCCGCAGAGAGAAAGAATAGCGATTTCTCTTTGAGAGTGTGACATTTTTCCAGGGATGCTGATCATAGCCACAGGCATTAGTTGGTTGTTGACGAGGCCTCTGTGAATCAAGTCCCAAGATACCTTCAAACAAAGCATCGCATCGCCTCCAAATATGTACATGAACAAGTAGAGTGCCAGCTATCTTACAAAATTGGAATATGCTGTAACTCGACGTTCTCATGCAAATATCGCTGCATGGACCAAATTTCCTAATGTTATGAAACAACAGCATTATATGTTAAGTTCACCCAGGATAATAAGTTTTATAATTTTCCAGCTGGAGATGTGTAATATCAATCCCACGCCCCCCAAAAAACTAGGAGTATGTAATCGTTTCACTTCCACGACAGCTGCATCAGACTTCCATGAAACGAATTACACGCATCACTGAATATCATGTGACTATTTCTTCTTGTCACTGACATGTGACACGATGAATTCCATTCTATTTCTAGGTCGATGTCAAAAGATTTCACATGCTCTCTTGAGTACTTCAGCTTTGGTTGTTTCTATAGAAAATCAAGAATAAACCCCATCATTTAGCCACGAAGATAGAGTACATTCAATTTCCACAAAATACCTCAAAAATATTAACAGAAGCCACAAACTACACTTTGCTCAAATCCAGATACCCGAAAAACTGCGGCGATGTTCCACTTACCACTCTGGGAGCTCACAATGTACGCAGCCAAAATTGAGGGTGTTTGATCCTGTGCGATAAGGCAGTTAAAACCTCCCTAACGCCACAAGAACTTGCCAAATTTTACACCAACTATTCTCAATCAGAACATTGTAGAAAATTTATCATACTAAAGACCTCTTATAACGGGCTTCAAATTTGGGCGGTTTGGCCGAGCAGAGCTCTACTGACAGATTCTCTTAAAATAATTTGGTCGCCGATATACAGAAAGTTCAACAGGGATATTGTATTCGAAATCGCACTTGAAGAATACGTAAATACTGCAAAATTTTATTGTCCTCCTCAATAATATGAACGTCCATGAAATACAAGGAGAAATTGAAAACAGACAGGTAGTAATAAAATTAAGTGAAAAAATTCAAACACTTCCATAGAACAAAAGCAGAGTGAAACATAAACTGAGTCAACGCAATTTATAATTGCGGGGCTTACATGAGTATGAAGTTGATGAGGGGATATCCT
>VOMN01004824.1:0-17104 GCA_014899125.1 Orchestia grillus | reverse complement strand
TGTGCCTTCAGCTGTGCGTCAAAATAAATATAAATACAGAATTTCTAATAGTTTATCCTTGCCTGATTATGTGAAGAGTTCTTCACAACAATGAGTCAACAACCCATCGATTCTAATACCATATTTTGGCCATCAGTACAAGTAATTCCTTATATGCTTAACTCTATTAGCATAAATACCATATACTTAAAAAAGAGTAATCATTTGCCAAACAACACCACAATACTGCCATATTTTGGGTAAACGCTGATTTGTCAATACCATGTCTATATCAATACTCGACCACAATACTACGATTGCAAGTGAACACTGATTTGCCAACACTGCGACAATACTAACACACTACCACAAATACTGCAATAGCTTATAAACACAGAGTTGCCAAGACCACATCGATACCACTATTGTACCTCAATACTACGACATAACTGGGCTGATTTACTCCAATACAAGCACCATAATTCTGTAGGTGAAACAGAAGTGAGCAGTTGTATCACAGCAGTGGAAATAGTTAATCGAAAAAGTTGATTTCGTCAATCTTGAATTTGTTCAGTAAAATTAACTTTGATGACAGGTAATCCATTAATTCAATATAAAGCTAACGAATCCGTTAAAGTTCATTTTTATGCAAAATTTTGATTTATTTATGTAGAAAAGTTAATTTAGCTACATACGGAATTGGACTCACAGCGCTTCGAAGCATGCTAATGTCGCCTGCCTGCCGATGCGGTTCCAATATAATTTTGTTTCGATATTTGCTGTGCATTACGCAATACTATTGAATTAAAGGGCTACTTGAGAATTGAAAAGCACGGATTGCCGCCAAGTAGTTCGTATTCACTTTTATTGTACTTGAATTACTTTCAAAAAGGTCAGTTATAGAAACTTTTTTTTGTGCCGATCATCATCAAAATTAAGTAGGTTCACAACCTTGCGTTAAAAAGATGTACTTTTGGTGAAAATTCCAAGTCAATTAGTCCACTATTTTTTTTTGTAATCCTATTAACAGTTCGACAAAGAAATCGCTAAAGGGGATGAAACTATATATGTATCCCAAAACTACGCCTGAATGAAATGCACTTTTGCACTGTCATCACTTGACAAATGAGCGAACTCAATACTTAACATTAAAAGCCCTCCTTTCTCATTAATTTGAATACGTTTACACTCCATAATGACATTATGTAGTTCAATATCAGATACATAGCATTTAATGAATAAAAATATAAAAATTTTCCCATCTCAAATTGAGGAACATTGAATGCTTCCGAAAAATAGGGTTCCTCATTTTTAAGACCTGTTTAAGCTATGTACCAATAGCATTGATCACGTCTTTAAACATTCATATATTTTTCAAGTGTATATTAACCGAAATGTTCAACAACAATTGCATACATTGAGTAAATACTTCTACACCCGTCTGAATTCTTCAGCAGCTGAAACTATCAGCAATGATTACCACTCATCACTGTCTTGTATACAGGCACACCGAATTCTGGGTAGCGCAACTCGTCCTAAATGAAGATGCAGGTGGAAGATTGAAATTACTCAAAAGGCTGACTGACCTGAAGCATGTTAGAACTCAACATCTGTACTTAAAATCCGAGAATAAACTTTCCAAAATTAGTTCGCCTTCTTTAATAATTCTTTTTTTTTTTGGTTAACGGATTCTAATTAACGGAAGTAAAATGTAAAATCATTGACGCTGAAGTTAACTTCATTAATTTACGATGGACGATTTATTACCCAGCTGTGTGGTATTATATCCAGTGTGCTATAGTACTACATCCAGTGAGCACCTACTCTGTCGTAAACCATTTTGACCAGCTGGGTAACTATACATAAAGCCTTTAAATATTTGGGTCGATTTAGCTGCGCGTCTGTATTTAGTTGCTGTGTTGTTTTTTATACTAGGGTTAAGCGGCACCTACGATCTATTAACTCTGTGTAGGTCGAGTACAGCTGTGGATACTTTGCAGGATTTAAACGGTGTTGAAAACTTTCGGAATTGTTTTGGAGCTCTGTCGATTAGATTGGGTCAACGCTTCTCATCGAGCTGCCGTCTGCACGAGTCTATCATGATGTTAAGAATGACCTCATCCCAGAAGACGTCTCAATTCTGGTGGAATTAATTTGATTGATTCTATCGTCTAAGTCAAATGAAGATATTGCTCATATCATTTAAAAAAAACTTCTGACACAATCCTCGATCAATGCGAATATGATTGATGTAAAGATAAGCGAGCCTTTTTAATAACTTAAAGTTGATGATAGGTCGTAGATAAAAGCTTCTAGCCATGTCGGCTTTCTTTGATAAGAATTTTCAAGCTCTTGAAACCAATACTCGAAACACTCTCTTATATACACCGCCTTTAATCTCGTAAACGTTCAAAAATTTAACATAGGTTCGGTTGTATCAGAGAAGGATCAAACGATGGCGACTCTTGTAGAGTTAATAAACGTTTGAAACCGCAAAAGTTTCCATGATGCATTACATGATGGTTGTCAGGATATATTTAAGAATTCTTAAATACGCTTGTAACGAAAGTTCTGTCCGTAAAATTGTCCTGAAAAATAAAAATAAAAATGTAAGATCGTACTTTTCTATGGTCAGGTAATTGAGTAAATGTATTTCTTCACCTCAGCTACAACGTTTATGTTTCACTGAACATATTTGAAGATCGGACGCATTTGATGCCAGCAAAGAACTTACCGATGAAACAAGCCGAATGGGACTAGAAAATGTGTTCTCATGCTATCGCCCTAGCTGAAAATATTCAAAAGAATATTTATATGAACTCAGCACAACGTTCCCTCTTTTGTCCCATAATCCTACGTTGGGGAATTCCTAGAAAAACGATGGCTGCTAATTCTGTTGGTCAGAATTTTTATAACGAGAGACTCTGTTGTTGGGATTGTGGTGACTGGCAACACTACTCTGATGGGTTATGATAATGAAGGACATTGCTATGAAGCATGGTGGTAGCCACGGTAGCTGAAAAGGAGTATTTCAGCAGCAGAACAACTGCCATGCAACACTGTGAGAGCTCAAGCCATATATTTTCAAATTAAAATGTGACGTCCATACATTTTCTCGAGATCGACTCCGGCTGTAAAGATTACCAGGTATAACAGGTATAACCAAATGGTTTGATTCTAATTTATCGACTCCGACTCTACCGCTGCGGTGCAAGCTTTAACATTGTTTGATATCAAACGCGAAGTAATGGTATGACAATTGCGCAACGCAGGTGCAAGCGTTAACTTTGTTTTATTTGAAACGTCAAGTAATGGTATGACAACTTCACAATCCGGGCGACATTGTTTGAATTCAAACACCAAGTTAAAGTATGACAGCTCCACAACCATGGTGGGAGCCTTTCTCCTTTGTTTTGTATCAAACTCCTAGTAATAGTGAGAAGATGGTTCCACTAAACTGTACATCTAACTGATGTTTTATTTCTGCTTGGCACTAAATAAATTATTTAGCTGTACTTTGAATATGCCCTACTGTCCTCTATTTTTGAGTCCGAACCGTTGACCAATCTGCATCGAAACATATTTTTGTTTTATTATACATTTAAGTTCTATATCTCTTCAGTTGGGTGAAAAGTGCATATTGTATGTATGTACTTTCATTGCGGGTGTTAAAAGAGGCACATTAGGGTAAAATTGAAATATTTTTCTTTGTTCTTTCAAATTAAAGCACAGTAACTTATACCTTATATTTTAAAAAGGAAAGTAGTTGTTTTAAGCTTACTTTTATCCGAAATTCGGTCGTCAAACAAACGTTTCCTTCTTTCTTTGCTCAGAGTTGGTAAATGGACTCAAAATAATCTATTTCCATAACAAGAAATATTCACGCCCACATTGCGGCAATAACCGCATTTCAATGATCATTGCCTCATGACAATCAAATTGATACAGAGAGACGAACCGCAACGAGCAGCTGTCCATTGAATTAATTGATAAGTATAATAGAACTTAAAAGACACAAGTCGAGCGTCAACAGCAGAATTGATAAGGGGCAAGGAAGACGGAGTGTGGTTAGTGTAGTCAAGCAGCATCTCGAGTACTTTGGCAATCTTGAAGTTGGTGGAACCTCGATGAGTACGTTTTAAAAAAAAAACTGCTATGACGTGATGCTGTTCATTCAGGTTTCTGGGGAAAGCCAACATAAAAAACAAGAAAATATAGAGCTAGGAGGACAAAATACTAAGGGTGTTTTTTATTACAAGGTCCAAGGTTAACTTGAAAACATTTTAGGTATATAACATGAACAAAAATATTTGAGCAAACTATGTATATAGTTAAATCAAATTTTATGCATTTTTTTGATGATACTACGTTATCAAATGATTCTATGAAGCCACCTTTGGCTTCAANAGTCTTTCTCTCAACAATGCTGCGCACGTAATAGTACATAGGATTTAAACCTGGCGAGTTTGAGGGCCGATAATTAGAGGTCACGTGATCGTAAAAGTTTTTTGATAGCCAATTTTGGGTTACTATGGCATTGTGAGAAGGTGATGAGCCTTGTTGAAAGACCTACGGCCTTTCATTGGATACTTTATCTATCCAGACCTTAATAACCATTTTTAGAACGTCAATGTATCGAGCAGCATTAACCTTAAGGCCTTGTGGAGAAATGTAAGGTGCCCTAACATGATCTTCACAACTCACAACTCCTAAACCCATTACCGTAGCCGAAAATTTGGTGTATATCACCTTGGGTTCGTTTCCTGGGTTCATCTTAATTTGCATACGTATTTTGAAATGAAAGAATAATATAATAAATTATCCAAGGGAGTAATGATCTGAAAACGACATGTCCCCAAATAGCCCTCGCACCCTTTATTGTTGGAATATTCTCTTGCTAGTTTTAACACTTGAAGAATCATAAGAGTCTTACGTAAACATGTTTATTATTGCGTTACGAGTTAGACACCTAGCACATAGCCAAAAAACACATCAACTAAAAAATGAATAAGGAACATCGGAATGAAATGTTGTACCTAGAGACAGAGATATGATAATGTTATCGGTTGCATTCTTGAATGGTCATAGCTTAAAGAACGAAAAAATAACGACATTTAAAAAAGTATTACTCATAAAGTATTTGATGAATTTTGGTAAAATTTTAGCCAAATACAAATATAATTAGTACGTACAAACTGCATAAAACTTTTTTTGCGTTTTCTGTCAGTACGGTCTTTAATAACTCAATTTGAAACAAAATACTATACCTGGTTAAAAAGTTCGACGCATCCTGGAGAAATGTGAGTCTAATGAAAACCATGAAGCGTAATAGTTTATTGTACCTCCTTTTACATTGATCATACCTTTCATTCTATTTAGCATATATTCTAAAATGATTTTGCTTACAAAGTAAACGAATATTGGACCAAAGTGCGAGCTGAGAAAGATCTTCATACGAAGGAGGAAGAAGTGTTGAGGCACGCGGCTCCCTCTCCAGTTTGTCTCACAAATTTTCGATAGGGCTTAAAGTCGGCTATTATGGAGGCTGCTCTATATGATAAATGATCCCTCGTGATCCCTGAACGAATCTTGTATTGCATGAGACAGGTGGATGCACGCGTTGTTGGTTTAAAAAATACTGGAACTGTCATGAAAATAAAAAAAAACATATAAAAACCATAGACGGGTGTACTTGGTCACGTAGGATGTTATAATAAACCTGAGATTTCATTTTGTTGTAGCAGACGCTGCCAAAATTAATCCAGACTATGTGAAGCTCTCCAGATCATTACATTGACCCCAGAAGCCTGTAGTGTCGGAGCGATGCATAAAGGGTCCAAGGCTTCATAGACTTCCGTCTCTCTCTAACTCTGCCATCGTTCTGGAACGAGGTGAAATTCGATTCATCTGACAAAATGACGTGGTTGCATTACCCTACAGTCCAGTCCTTGTTGGCTTTCGTAAATTGGAACGATTTCGTTCGATTAGCTTTACTGACCAATGGTTTCCTGGTGGCCGCATGACTCTTTTAACTCATTTCCTTCAGTTCTCGGCGAGTATGGTGCGAGCCGAAATTTTCTTATGGCCTTCGTTAAACATGCTACTTAACTGATGAGCACTTTCCCTCTGGTTTGCTGTCACTAATCGCTTCAGAGAACGCCAGTCTTGGGTGTTCAGAATTTTAGCTCTGACACTATTACCACTGATTGATTGCACTTCCCGATTTTTTCCTTGATCGATTGTTCTTTGAACAATCCTAAGTTTTACGGCAATCATTTGAGACACTTCTCTGTAGAACTTCCCAGCCCTGTGCAACCCTATAATTTGTCCTTTGTCAATGGCAGAGGTTTGTTTTGTAGGTTTCGCTCCAGCGGGATTATTCATGCTTGTTGTCGCTGAGGTAGCAGGTGCTGTATTGAGTACTGACTACCAGTGGCACTGAACGTTACTATTTTTCCCACAGTCTTCTTCCTCAAACTTGTTATGAATAAATCGGTACAAATTATTTAGATTAAATCTTCATTTCACCAGGGTGCGATAAACTTTTTAGCCGGGTAGTGTGGGAGCATTTTGCGCTGGTTAAAAATTAAGAAACGGACTAAAAATTCCCCGAGGTAAGTAAAATTGATAAAAATCCTTCAATATCGAGTGAACATTCCTTTATTCTGTAGTATTTAAGGACACTTTTACCGTCAAAGTGAGGGACGAAAAGAGTGATAAACATCCCCCTCCTCCCTGCGTATGTTAACTTACTTGTATGCTAGAACACTTCTGCATCGGTCATGCCGTACTGCATAGCAGAGCTATACATAATCGAAGATCACAAGTTAATATATTACACGCATATGAGATTATATCTATCATATGTGATCTGTACAGGCCTAGTATTTATAAAAACACAAAACATTGACCTGACCGTCGTCTACAATCTATGTAATTCTCAATTACGTGTCGTAAGACAGATAATTCAAGTGCAGATAAGAAACAGTTCGTGCCGCAGAGCATGGGTTTGCCAAACCGGGGTTTCGCTGGAGCCCTATAAATCACTGCAGGCCCTTGTGACAGGCTGTGATCATTTCGTGGCTCTGCATTTGCTTCGTGTGATGTTCAAAAAAAAACCTTGGTTAATACCTACACAGCTGGCATACAGTAAATCGTTTCAATGCCTTATAACTACTGACGAGTGTGGGATGTGAGGAATATGGGGTTTCAACTTAAAGGAAGCACTCCGTGGTTTCGTGAATATCAGTTCCCTGAGCCGGGAGTCGAACCCTTAATAAGCAGCTGTGAGCCCGCTACGGTGACCAGTTTGCTATGGAGCCCAAGAAGCGACCTAATAGGCAGTGCACGACTCGTATTACAACAAAAAATGACTTCTTTCACACATTTCCTTTTTTAATGTCAAGTGCAACTACTAGTAAGGTCAATCCTCAGTAATTGAATCACGCCTCTGGCGGAGGTTGCACAGTGAAATTTTGTTGCTCAGTGAGATAAGTTAATGTTCGAATCAGACTGGTTGTCTCAATGAACGACGTATGACTTCTTCAAAGCACGAGGCAAAGTTGTACATGACTTCGAAAAATCTGACTGAAAATGTGATAAAATTTGCGTTATTGAGTCAAGAGTACGTATTCGCATATCTGAAGATAGCTGTGTGGGCGTGTAGATCGAGTTGTGATCTACACGCCCTCAGAGTTGTGGGCGTGTAGATCAGGTTACCAGAGCTGGTCGCCGATGCTTCGAATATGAATACTTTTAAAGGTAATTTGCACAGACACTTAAAGGAGCATCAGTTCAGTGCGAAAGCCACAGTCATCACAGAGTCTCTCAATACGAAGTAATTGGACCTTCAATAGCTAGAAGATATCACAGACCCTCAGCAGACCTACTGCCTTACAAGAGGAGCGTCCATGTGTTACCATGTATGAATGTGTATAATCGAACTTTCAGTGTGGAGTGCTAAATTCTGCCTCAATTTGACAAATGGCTTTCATTTTCATATTTTTTCATGGTATCATTTGCAGACAGCGGGCTTGGATAGCATACAACTTTTCAGGATCGTCATGTTTATACTACGATGTATACATATATCTTTCGTTGTACGAGCTCGTTCGTGCAATGGTACGTAATAAGTACGTCAACGTTCATTTACGACTCAAGTATGACATCTTCTCCGTACTTTGCCCAAAGCAACAGCAGCACATCAACCACGAAAACATTACGCACATTTTCTTACAGTTTCTACGTATCTGAGAGATTGCCATTATTTTTATTCTTGAATGAACGTGGGAATCTAGAAAATGATGGATCTAATTATCTTTTTAAATACTGACGACGGAGCGCCGGTTGCAATAAGTGCAGGTTAGAGCACGGTGAGGTGCAGCGTGTTTTGGATCGTCACGCGGTTGGGAGGTAGCGAGACGTCACGGCTTCATGAATAATAATTATTTATACTAATAGCATAGAACAGTATCATGATTATTACTGGAAACCTTTAGCAGCATGTGTGTCGAGAACGATGCCTCAAATGTAAGTCGCATGGACCGTTGCGTCACCGAGAGGTAATACCTCTGTGGGCGGAGTGACAAGTGTGAAATGATAGATAGTGTATCAGCCCAGAGAATGCGGTTGTCGACGCGCACCCTGACTGCCAACAGTTGCCGTGGAACAGACATGAGACAGACGCTCGATAATTTTAGTGACGCAATATTAAAAATCGAAAGTTATCTATGAAAATGAACATGAATTCTGATACTAATTACTGTCAAGTTTTGAGTCTGTTCCACTCGTTTCCATGAACGAAGATTTGAAATTAGTGTATGAAGGCAACTTGAGTTGACGTAAACGTACTGTACTCCAGTACAATGTCCCTGGAACATTATTTCAATATACATCTAAGTATCGCGTACGTATTCTGAGCGCAAGACTAACACGTTCAATTCTGAGTTTATGGGTAGATTTTGGAAATGTGACAAATTTTCAATCATAAAAATTTTCCCATTGTTTTCAATGAATTATCTAAACCGTAAAAGTTAAATCTAATTCTACAAGAAGAAGAGTACACAGAGCCTTCTAAATAAACATTTGTCGTTGTATCGCTCTGTTTTATGTCCGCCTTTGTCATATCAGCTTACTGCCTAGCCCAGAATAACTAATATGATTTCTATGTTGAGCATGGTGAATAACCTATCTCACTGATAACAGCTGTTCGTACCGACACAGCAGAAAGTCAGCTAAAAACCCAACTCAATCAGCCCTCATTCTGTGACCAGGCTGCGCTATATGATGTAGTCTCAAATATATCAATAACAATGCATTTATCACTCTTTAAAATATGCGGATTGCGATATAAAGGTCAATCCATGGTGTATAATACTGGAACACTTATTACACTTATTACTGACAATGTTAATTTGTCAGTTTTTGCAAACACCAATGCTGTACAAGCCTAAAACATTTCCATCATTTTTGTATGCATGCCGACTTCAGGGACTTACTGTTAGGAACAAAAATTCTCTTTTCAAGTGCCCACATGCTTGTGAAATTTCAAAACAACTGGTAATTTTACAGCAAAAATGAAAGCAGAACGTTCTTTAATAATTATGAATAACAGCTTAGCAACTATCTATGGAAAATAAACCCATATTTCAGGGTTTAATACAATGACAGAGTACGGAGCGTATGTGCGCGGACGATCATTATCTATAGTTATGCGCGTCGTACGTGCACAAGCATACTACTGAGTAACAGAATTGCACTTATGTTTAAACTTGAGTTAAAACCAAAATTTCTCGTTTCTTTTATACTTGTATAAACAAATAAAACAAATAATAATTTAAGTATTAAAACTTCGCTTCTGCGGTCAGGTTAAGAAATTTTCAAATTTTCATTTTTCAATATTACCTGATATAAATATCATAAAAACGCAATAAAAAACACAAGCATAGTTTCACAGTAATAATGGGCATTTTCTATTGTTTTGTAATAACAGGAGTTAGGAAATAACGCTTATAGCTTCCAGGAACAAAAAGTATATAACATCGAGTCCTTGGTCATTAATCCGTCCTACCATGGGGCTCAACAAGGATAAGTCGCAGGACAGATTCGGAGTCGGCGTGCAGGCCGCTCCTGCAGGTCATGGAATTCCATTTTTCTAGCCAAAATTCTTGGTCATGAATTTCCCCTTCCAGGATGCAAAAAAATTTGGACTATACTGAATGAACCATAGGAAGATGTATTGTGGTGGATGTCATAACGAATTTACTTCATAATGAGCGACACTAAGTGAAGACTAGAATTGTCCTTTTTTTTGCTTGAATTTAATATTTTTAGGCTGAACTTATAAATGAGGCCCAAACTTTAACAAACACTCTTTAGGGTTGATACTGATTATAGATACACGGTCCAACTCATATTTTGTTTATGTGTATTGTTCTTGTTTTTAGTGATCTACTACTTTCCCCCTAGTTAATTATTCTAAATGCCATTGTTATTTTGAAGATATGACAAATAGAAACCCTAAGTAATAATTGCATTAAAAATAATGCCTCAAAAGCTGATACTATCTTTGAATTAAACTTTTGTGTATTTTTCTTTAAAATGTCGAGGCGCACAGCAATCGCTATATTAGCGTCATTTACATTATTAATACTTTTAGCTTCAAAAACTTCAGCTCGAAGCTTCCAAGCGCACCTTTTCCTACCTCTTTCGATGTATGATGCCTTGAGCAACATTCACAGCTCTGAAAATGCGTTGAGAACCCTAAGCAAGTTCGGCATTTTCAACGCAAGGCTGAGTGTTGGCGAATTCGACGTCGGGAAACAACGCGAAGGTGGGAATTCACCGACAAAAATTGTGATCAAAATAACTACCCTTATAATCGGAATGACTCAGACTCGTGCGTGGCACCAGCATGGTTGTACACTTAACTTGGAATGGGAATGTTTATGACCATGTTGGTCATTATTATCGGAGGCCTGGGTAGTACTCTCACTATCTTCGTACTCTGGCATCAAATGCGGCGAGTTCAGTCGCAGCAGAAGATCAAGACCACGGGTTCGATGGTCCTTGTGTTTAACCTTGCCATTGTTGACTTCTGCTACAGCGGCCTCTGTGTTCCATTTGAATTTGCTTCTTACTTTTTCGTTTATGCGTTGGATTTGGGGAGGATTTCTCTGGAATTGAATACTGAGATGAAAATATGAATATTCATTTCACAACAAAAATTTCCGCACCAAGAATGCATCAGTATTTTTATCACGAGGATGAAAGGAAACATTGATTCCAACATTCAAGATTTTTTTAATGTAAATTGTTTTGCGCTGATTAATCTGGGCATTTTTAGAAAGCGCACAGTTTCCCCCACGGAAGGAGATGTGGGCGTGTCGACGTTCGTTTTTTTGACATGCTTATTATTTTCATGGTCATTTTACTGACCACCTCGACATTTTCTATAGCTTCGTAAGAATGAATTGTTGATGACATTTTCAATGTCACTAGATGTTTTCGTTCCTCTTAAGTCGTATATGTTGACTGCAACGTGAAATGAACTCGACAGCCAGGGCCACTTGCCTGCAATATACTATACCTTATACAGCAGGAATTGAATACAAACTGTAAGTTAAATTGGCATCAAAGAAGGCATAAAAATGCAAGAACTTTCTCACAAAATCGGGGAATTCTTCCCTTGGATCGCCGAAGCTGTGTATTTGTTCCAGTGCTACGCTTCGCTTTTTTCATTAAATTTTAAGGTTTACTGAGTTTTCTTTTATCGTGTTAATCAAATCAGAGTTTAGAGTCATGGAATTACTATCTTTAAGAGTTTAGTAAATCAACCACTAACTAACGATACTTAACGGTTAAAGGCAGTAGGACGTGCATTTATTCAAGAATAGGATTTTTTTCTGAAATCATAATTCCCGCATCGAACTTCCTGGTTAGAGTTGCCTAGAATATTCGACTTAGTACAAGGACTAATGTCATTTTCACCACTGTCTAGGATCTCGAAGCTCTTCTTGAACGTCACTTCGACGAAATACGCCGGTGTTCAGCTTATATGCGTTACATCACGGCCATGTCCGAGTGGACTACCATCGGCCTTATGGCTCTCGAGAGGTAAAACTTTATTCTGTTCGCGTCGCACACATTTACGATGTGTGCATTTTGAGGCGTGTGAAAAGCATGTTATTGGAAATAGATGAGTATCAGATATTGTTAATACAGTGGACATTTGCAGCGAACACCCGCTTCTCATACGATACGCTGCTACACATGATCGAGAGTCGCCGTTTTTCTGCCGCCAAAGAGTGAAGAGCGGAGAAAGACGGGAATGTAGAACTAACTCTAATCGATCCATAGAAGTTTATGAGTATGCATAACTGCGAAACCCTAACTGTGTTAGGAATGTCACGGCTTTTTTTAACAACTTCAAAATTCCGGTGTGCGAACGAGTGAAGAGCTTATTGGGCGCTAACTTCGTAGGAATAGAAAAAACTTTATTCCAATCTGTCTATTCCTCTCCCGGCTCTTCTCCTCACAGCAACGCGTCGACAAATGCGCCGAATGTCCCAGTCAGATTCTTGACCCGAAAGCTCTAGAATATGGCGTTTTCATCCAAAACTATCTGATTCCATTCCGACTGTACCAAGTGTATCCGAAATATTCTGTTGGGTCAGAGCAGTCCTTCTCTACGGAACTCAGTGAAGTACATTCTTCTCACAATTTCATTTTTGCTGCTCAAAACAATCGTAAAAGAAGTTCATCTCTCAGTGGGGAAGTCTCAACCCTCACCAGGAAGTCACAACGACAGCTATCAGTCTGATTATACATTGATAACGCGGCATCCACTTAAAGTACTCCATACAATGCTCTGCTCATCCTGATACTCGAGCATGCGTTGAACAAAATGTTATAAAGGTAAAACAAGCGTTTTATGCAAGGTATAATACATAATTTTAAAGGAACAGTTATGACTGAACTTCATTCGGTGAACAGGAAGGATATATGCACGCCATCATTACTTCCAATAATAGGTATCTAGAACGCAGCCAACATCTCTATGAAAAATGTAATTTGTAGTTGCGCTGTTAAGGGTTGTATCGTTGGCCCAAACTTTTTAACTTACGCATTGATTGACTTACACACTGAACTCTACATTAATGAGCTGATACTTTTCGCCCCGGCCTGTACTACTCAAGATAGCGCGAGGCTCAGGGCAGCAACGCGGGCCCATCACCTATCTGTACTTGAACAGTATCCGGGCTATGCTGAGGAATCATTTAAAGAAACAAACGGTCAACCTTTATTATATACATTACTTGCATTATTTCTACTATAAATTAATATTGCGGTGAAATATTGCCGGTAGGTGGTCCATTGCAAAAAATACCTGTCTGACTTATCAAATCGTTTGAGAAGCGCGTACTGGTCTACTCTGTTTAATAACCGAAGCTAGAGCAAACTCTCCGTAGAGATTCATTAATTCCCAAACTAGCCGCTGCATTCAAAGCTGCAGACAAAGTCACTGTTTGGCCAAGGGGACTCAACTTTAGAGCGAATGAACAGAGTGTATTTTAATTTTAGTCTTCTTAAAATCATTATTTGAGTATAATGAGTGAAATAGATCTTCATTTACTCTGAAATTGAATTGACCGTGATGTGTATAATGAAGCATTTTGAAGAGCAAGTAGAGCTCTGAACTGGAATTTGTACGTAATAATTCAACAACAGAGAAACTTTGTAACATGCAATGAATAATTTTTATCCAGACACATATCAAGTGCATGGCCGTACTTTTTTAATGTCTTTTCGTGCGACTTAGAGGATGTCATTTACAGCGCTTAATATCTTATTAGAACTAGAGCTTCGTCGTAGTGTACTCTACAACAAAATAATTATTAATCTTACAGGAATCAAATAAATAAAAGGACTTGTCTTACACTCTTACCTAAAACAATTTGAATACTTCAACAAGTTCAATAGACTCCTCTGTGGACAATATATATATATATTTAATGGATGAAATAAGTATCTACTGTAAAAGTCAGTCTTGTTTTCATTTGCTAGTCTCATACGGGGTCACCATCCCATTATGAAGAGCTCGCGTTATCTAGCCGACCTTCGGAAATAAAACAATCGTTTACTCACGTTGCACACCTCAAGCGATCCAGAAAATTAATTAAATACTTGAAGACCTTGAGGAACAGTTTACAAGTAAAGATAGTTTTATCATATGAGGCGCGAGTTATGACAGCAGTTTTGCAAAATATTCCTATGAAGATAAAAACCTTCATGTGTAGAAGAGTACATCGATCGACATCAAGGCTGAAATATGGAAAAATAGTAGTGTCATCCTATGGTGGCACACAGTTGAATTTACAGTTGATTTCAATGAATTGAAAGGCTTTGGAGGTCCCCCCGCCCGTCCCCCATTGCGTACGCCATACTAACATCTGTCTTTATGCGTATAAGTTTTTGATGAAGAATAAGTATCATATTAGATAGTGCACGAACAATGTTGTCTTATGGCTCCAAGAAAAAAGTTTCACTTACAATTCACACACGTAATCACTGAATTCAAATGTTATCTATTTACATCAATGACTGTTTTCATTGCCAGATATTTCATCTAAACGCTTACTATCTCCGTGCCGTCACGTACGTAGTCAAAGAAATGACAATGCTGATGATATTTCATCAGATCTTGAGAGGTTTTCCTTCCGGGGTCTTGGTACGCAGCATCGTACTCTTGGACTGCAAGTTTCGAATTTCTGTTGGAAGTCTGTTAAATTCGTGTGCAATGGCCCGTAGAATCGAAATATAGTTTCATGCATAACTGTTTTCAGTTGTGGTCATCAGCTCTATGTTCTCAATGAACAATTTCCGTTAGATTTTTTGTTTGTTATGGCAATCTTTTTAATAGAAAAAAAATCATTTCTTTTGCCAGAGTTACCCAGAGAGTGAAATAAATCATACACCCTTTGTGTCTATTTACAGTGTTATACTCTTAGTAAAATTTGAGGACATAATCAATTGTTTGAATCTAAGAATTATCAAAACCGTTGATGAGTTAAATTTATTCATCCATTCTAATGCGACATTGACCAATAGCCATGCTTTATCTATAAATTATTAGATATAATAAATCAGAGGGCAAGAAGAGTCGAATGAAAAGATATCATATTCAGAACGCTTGGGGTCGATTCCCATCATTCGCTAAATTTAAAAAAACCGAAAAAATCTGAAACAAGAGATACACCGTATCAAAGAAAATTTCTCCAGCAGAGAAAAATTTGCAAATGCAAAAAAAACACGAAGCTGATTGATATCTAAAAAGACCATGGCTTACGAACATAATTATATGTATACTCTAAAAATATACTAAACATAATAAATTGTTCATAATCGTAGGAGATCTTCTCAATCACTTTTAGGTTCGGCACTGCCGCACCATAATTGGAAACGCCTTCTCAAAGGATCGTGGCATGCATTTAATGAGCACCGTCCAATACAAAGCCAATGTTTACAGTACCACATGAATATTGAGTACTTTGTGACTTGATAGCAACTTTATTCCTCTGTTCATAGCAAACATGGCTTCTGTACTCGAAGGACATGAGCTTTACGAGTTATGATACCTTTCCTATAAGTTTAAACATTCTTTGCTTCTGCAATTCCAGCTTAAGATTTAATTTAGTATTGTAGTCTAACTTTTCCTCCTAATATTAAATTTCTTAATACTCTCAATTTAAATTATCAAATTACCCAATTTTCAATTCATGTATTGTGCCTTATGACTCTGCTTTTCAAACATGGTCGTAAGAACTTAATACAAACGTCACTTCATTGCAAATGTGTAATTGTGTAGTTTTCCAAGCCCTTTACAGTTAATGGCAGTCGCAAATGGATGGAATGCGCACTCGTTTGATCCAATGTTTGTCTAGGTGCATCAATACTTCATACCTGAATTAACGAGTGCCTTCACATATTGATTCTATTCAAACCTGACGACAGATAAGGAATTCTTTAACTGATAAAGAGCAGCTTCGAGAAGTGTGCAACTCAACGCGCGTGCTGAGCGAGACCTGAAGTTTGCTATTCGCTATCACCGACGCGGCGACGGTCAAGCAGTGCAGTGTGTTTTATTGGTGGCTCCGTTACGTGGTGTGCGCCACAGTACCGTACGACTTCAATAAACTCCTATACTTACGTAATGGTTTGTGTTTGAATATTGGACTCACTAAGCAGTTGAAATTTTTATGCATTCTGTTAATGTCTCATAATGTTAGGATTTGATCTCCCACGACTTCGCATGTTTTGCTGGGTCTGTGACCTACAGCTGACACATGTACTTATTGATCCATTATACAGTCATACGCATGTTTGGTAAGATGTTGTCCTTCCTTCTTGATGCTATGTACCGAGTTGATTTGCTTTGAGGGGATCTAATTCATATGCCAACTTTATTAGCATTACACGAAATTTCTATAGGGTTATTTATTCCCTAATATTATATTTCTTCACTCTCCTACTTTGCCATGAATGATGAAATTCTTCAAAATCTTAGAGAAAACATTGAATTAAAGCTATGAAATTTTTACCTTGTATTGGATTATGGTTTTAAATTAGAAGGTATAAGCGTACTTAGAAACCGTCTTTGCCGTCTTGAACTTTGACGTTCTTAACCTCACACCTATGAGTACATAACTGACATTAAGGCTGGCTTTTTGTCTTCGTAAGAGTGAGCTCGTAAAACGGGGCAGTGTCAATCCTCTGTACAGAGCTGTAGTACATCTACTTGGGGGGCCTTCATACGATCAGTCAACGTTTGAAGACAGTGTTCGAAGACACACAAAAATAGGCATCCTATGCTAATTTTACTATCAATTCTGGAGTCAGGTTGAATGTCACGTGACTGTACTGTGCTTCGACGTACGACCTAACTCCAGAATTGAGAGTGAAGCTATCATTCAAAGCCCATATGTGGGTGTTTGCCGACATTGTCTTCAGTCTTTCACTAATCGTGTGCAGGGCCCTTCACAAACTATTCGGTGTTATAAGAAAGCTTACAGGCGTAGCCTGATATATATATATACATATATATATATATATGTATATATATATATAT
>VOMN01004820.1:0-10524 GCA_014899125.1 Orchestia grillus | reverse complement strand
CGCGTGTCCCAACGGTCGCCGCAACAGCCTGGTCTGTCGCGGGTTGTGTGGGGGGTAGAGGGGCTCAATAGATGGGGATTGTAGGGAGGGGTCAGAGAGGGGTTGAAAGAAGGGGTAGACGGACTTCAAGGGAGGGAGGTACATGGAGTTGAAGGGAGGAAGGCAGTTTGAGTTGAAGGGAGGGAGGCGGAGGAAGTTTGAAGGGAGGAAGGCAGAAGGGGGTTAATAAGGAGGGGATTAAAGTGAGGGGCCAGAAGAAGGTGGATAGGAAGCGGTTGAGGGGACCACTAGGGATAGAGGAGGTAGAGCGGATAGAGGGGGTAGAGCGGACAGTGGGAGTAGTCGGGTACGGATGGAATAGAAACAGTAGAGGAAGTAAAGAGGGCCGAGGGAATAGAGGGGGAAGAAGAGAAGCATTGACATTAGAAAGAACGGAGAGGATAGAGAGTTTAGAGAAGAGAAGAAGGGTGGAAGGGAGGGGAGGAGTCAGAGCCCCCTCCTGTTCTCAGAGAGAGTTTGTGGAGCACCTTAAGATCTATTTTCCAGTTTTTCCCGATTTTTTTAATGCCACCCCTCAACCGTCTTCAGAAATCCTCGGATGAAAGAATAATATCGCGGAGTGATTTTCACTGCAGCACACAACGCAGGCTCGCTGAACTCGTTCCTCGTGACGCACCCCTGCGATGGGTCATGTTGTCCCAGAAAACAGCGTCACCTCTTCAAGGAACGTGGCCCTGAATTCTACCAAGTCCCATTTTGTTCAGTTCCAATACTAAGAAGAGATTTCTTGTGCGGCCTGTACAATGCTTGACCTGCTTCTGAACATGATCAGTTTTAACAGTGTACGGTAGAAAAGAAATTAGGTACAAGGCAGGCGAGAATAAGAAATAATTTTGATCCCTGATAAAAAAAAATTCACAACCGCAGTAGCTTATTTCCAGGCACACATCTCGGCGATGTACGTGCAGATGAGAACGCCCTCAATCTGAACTTCGCTCAGAAAAAATGGGAAAAACTGGAAAACAGATCTTGAGGTGCTCCACAAGCTCCCTGTGAGACCAGAAGGTGGCTGGAGACATCGCTCCATGACGCACCGGTCGTCAGTAGTCTGACGCAACAAACCGTGAGCCATCCGTACTCGGAAATAAAGATCGCAAGCAAGACAACAACATGCTTTCGAACTTGGATCTCACTCAGTTCAAACTGAGTGGCTTGTACGGAGCGCTTGTACGTACAGCACAGGGGATCGAGACGTGCAGGCTGACGGAGGGCTCGTATTCTCCTGAGTTACATCATGCGCGCTGATGTTCTATTCATGCAGGAAATTGAAATCACAAGAGATATAAAATTAATGTACTGGGACAAAAATTCATGAAAATTGTATTTGCCTTTTGTATTTGAATTGAAAAAACTCTTGCGTATAATTTGTAGAATTGATTTCAATGTGGTGTAGGTTAATGTACTGTAGTAGTGGCTAGGATGGAAATATTGCTTCATTTTAAATGCTAGTTGAAACCATGATATGTTTGTACAAAAATTGTGCCCTACTATTAGACCACATTGAAGGTATTGAGCCTATATTAACCAGTAAAACTTTCATGGACTAGTTTAGGAAAACTCTTCAGCACAGCTTCTAAATTGAGAGCTTGCGACACTGAATTCTTGCATGATGATGCTAAGCCTCGTACGACGAATGAACTGAGAGAGGCACGTGCTCTCTCATATAGTTTCAAACTACTACTTATTTCCGCGTTCTCCAGACACGCCTCCTACACGCCATCGCTTTATTTACTCGTCATATTTACCCTTCCTTACTGATGACACAAGGGTGAGTCTTCGAGAGAAGAAAACTGACAGCGGCTGTTTGAAAGTCTAAAGTATCTGAAAGCCTATAGCTTCGTGCTATAGGAAGAGGAAATATTTTTGTTAGCTCAACAGGCGCTAGAAAAAGGTGTTGAAAACAAGAGAATATGTGTTTGTAAATAATGAATGAAAATAATCTTCGCTCATTTATTGAGAAATGCTCTACAGAGGAGAAATAGGCTGGTATCGCTTCTCAATATCATCGTATAATTACAATACGCGAAGGGACTGTAATTGCCAGTTACGACGCTACAGCGCGAAGAGAATTCATGATCAGGTAAAAAGTAGTTTCATTCATGCATGATTCACGAGTGGCAAGCTTGTCAGTTGACGACAGGAGTAGACGAATTTTTGACAAATTTTAATGATTCTGAAGTTCGACCTCGTTGGCACCAGAATCGCTATTTTCTTGGCTTGAACTAAGACTTAATGCGTACATTCATTACAGATAAAATTCATTTTTTGAAGACTTGGTACAAAGACTAGCTGCACGGATACGATTGAATCGATGCAAACATGATCGTTTGCGCATCACTGGCCGAGATTTTGGAAACACTTCCAAGAGAAGAATATTTGAAACATAGAAAATAGCTGCAAGTAGTCACTGGCCAATTTCTTGCCTTCAGAAATAATCAGCGCTAAGCTGCTAGAAGACGTCACAAAACTAAAACTAAAATTTCTTTTAAGAACTGCCAAAGTCGTACAGCGCAACTGATCTCATTTTTAACAGGGTGGAGCAGGCGTCATAAAGCCTGCACACGTACAAACAACATCTGCTTGCGTGAGGCAGAAGCGGGGAGTGTAATGCTTACAGTACCTCACATTGATATATGTAAGAATACGGTGCATATCTTTGCCGAGGGAGTACCTGTGCAAATGCAATAATTGAAGCAATACGTACAAGTATGTAGTGGAAATGACACTACAAATCTCATCTTCTCATCTTTGGAATTTCATCAAAGATTCCAAAAAATGCAGTCAACGGTGTTTGCATTAACACTGTGTTAATTAAGGCTTCATGGTTAAATTTTGTGGCATGGCTGGCGAGGTTTGGTACTCGTATGTAGCGTTGGTATCTCATTTGTGGTATTGGCGTTCTAGCCTTTTGTGGTATGGCATCGCAAACAATCTGTATCTTGGTACTTTCAAGTAGCTGTGGTGTGGAATTTGTAGATTTTGGGATCAAATTTGTAGTAGGCAGCTCCGCGTATTTGTGGTATTACATTTCGAGGCATAAGTCCTATGGTATATATATATATATAGGTACTTGTTTTACGAGTACAGTATCTTCATGTACCTACGGTGTGGCATTAGTGCGAAATTTCGGTATATTATTTGCAATATGTTTACGGCAAAGTAGCCGCCATAGTACACACTGAACACCTGAGTATAGTTACGAACATTTCCAACAAATGCGACGCTCGCGGGAAATTTGTCGCTTTTGGAATATTGTCCGATATTTTCTCCCCGAATTCATTTCTCAAGTAAATCTGGGCGGGCAGTAAACGGGAAAGGCGTCGCTCAGGTGAATTTCCGATCATTTCGGGCTTACATAACGAAGACTTTGTGCTGTAAGCACAATGATTTCTGCAAATCAGGGGATTTTAGAAAAGAAGCCCTAAAAAGTTGAGGAAGTTTTTGGTGGTTCACACCGCTGCCTCAGGACGCATTAAGCGAGGACGCATACACTCGCCTAACAGGCTGAGTTATATGTGCCCGGCTGATTAGAGGCGTACTTTCCGTGACGACGTACAGGTAAGCAGCGTAGCCTCGCAAATAAAGTCTACAAACATTCCTCCGCAGTAGAGACTTTCTCTTTACAAATTAGTAGAGATAAAAACGGCATCTTCAATATAAGGACAAGGTACATTTCGCTAGAGCCCGTGTTGTTCCACTCTTTGAAATTCAGTAAATATAAAAACGATTTGAACTCTTCTCAATGGTAACTCGTACTTTATAATGCCAATGCTCGCAAAAAATGAAGCATTTCCAGTACGTCCACAGTTGACACGGACGACGCAACGGATGCTCACGCTTCGTGTACGGAAACCAGTCATTGCATCTCAAACTCGATGATAAATTCAATATGCAGCCACCTACCTGAAGCGCTTGATGGTTGCCATGGTGAGGAGAGATAACACGTAAAGCTTGATGAAGACCTGTAAAGGCGCATGGCATAAAACTTGACCGTCGGTCAATTAAAAGCGCTCCCAATGGTGGGTGGGCTTTGCGGGTACATCGTGAAAAAAGTTAGACAGCGTGTTATCAACGTGGCTGTAATCACTGTGAACAAGACGTACTCTGAAACGCACACATCCGTTGAACAAACTGGCAAACAGATACGAATAAGGAAAGCAGATATGGACAGAAAAAAGAAATACAAAGTACAGCTACACTGACAGACGTACTTCCAAACTAGACAGACGAAAAACACACACCGACAAAAAACCTAAGCCAACAAAATAAAAACCGACACACAAATAAACATCCACAAACAGACTGCAAGTACACGGAGAAACATTCCCCCAAACTAGACCGACCAAAAGACCGTCACCCCACGAGACTGGACAGCCGTACTCACCTGGAGCGTGCCATTCAGTTTTGCTGTACTTCTTGGCGACGGATGGGGAGCCTGGGGCCAGAGGCTTAAGGGGACCGTTCGAGGACCTGGTGAGGGCCCCGAACATGGAGGGGGGCGAGAGGGAGGAGGGCGAGCTGGGGGGGTTCATGGAGTAGTCTGGTACCAGCAGATTGTTGTGGTTCGCTGTGTTATTGTTGTTGTTATTGTTGCTGGTCTGGTCAACGAGGGAGTCCACGCTGGTCGAGCGTCGGGGTGTTCCATACCCGTCCCGTCTGGTGGTCGCGAGCAGCAGGCAAAAGGCAGAAGTGGAACGGGGAGATGGAAGGAAGGGTAAGGGAGTTTCAGGTCAGGAGAAGATGGAGGAGTTCCATTTTAGGAGAAGTTTTACAGTTTCATTTTAGGAGAAAATAGAACGGCAGAACGGAGAGATGGAAGATAATGTAAGGGAATTTCATTTTAGAAGAAGATAGCGTGATAATATTGGTCACGAGGGAAATATATCATGAAAAACGTGAAAAAAGTGTTGAAGGTGGGGTCCAGTAGTTGAAAGAGAGAACATCAAGCAAATGGTTGGGAGGCAACGGAGTGTTGGTTGAGTGGGCGATATGAACGTAAGTGTGGCGGTAGAGTGGGCAATATGAAAGTAAGTGTGGCGGTAGAGTGGGCAACGCGCAGGCCCCCGGTGTGTAGGTAGAAGTGGCATCAGACAGCATTGCAGCGGTCACGGTGAAGGATGAAAAAAGAAAGAAACATAGGAGGTTAATTCCATGTACCTGCGTCACCATTCCCAACAAAACGTAAAAGTATCTATAAGACACACATCATGTCATCGCACAAACTTTCGGGATCACACGCTTTCATGGAAATTAAATCCTCAAAGACGCCATGTTTCAATTTTTCACTTTGAATTTTTTTAGCATTTCTTTAGAGTGTTTAAAATGCAAGCGCTGAGTAGGCTTATCACATTCCACCATCAAGTGCTACTCACTTCTCTAGTACACTAGACCACCCGTATCCCGTTGGGTCAATAATCTGCCGTCCCGTTTTAATGATTCTCCTTTATTTCCTAACAAATTTCCAAAGCCTGAGAAATAATTGATTCCCTTTAGTCCCATTGAACCGGAAACATGATACGATGAAAAAATTTTCCTTTGATTATTCAGAGTTGAGTTTGAATTCCTGCGAAGACTATGCATCTGCATTACTGAAGAGTGCTACAAGAAAGCAAGACAAGAAGTGAGAGGGTCATCGGAGTTTTACCATCACAGACAACAAGAGATAACTTTTTATCTTGACATCTTTTATGAGAAAACGATGTCTGTCCCTCTACATAAAAGGAGACACTCGGGACATGCGGCACCGGTATTTGATTAGTCCAATTCCGGCCAGTCGTGAGGAATTGTACAGGAAAGACCATACGTAAGATCCCTTTACCTACGACGGTAGAACTGATGTGCAAAACTCTTGGATATCCTTATTTATTTCAAACTCTTCTAATTTTAGTTGTTGAAGTCTCATTCTACGTACTTCGTCTTAGATATACTAAGTTCACTTGATCTCTTTATTAATCGCAATTTTATTGATATTTTTTTAGATTTTTTTTGAGGAGTTATTTTACTTTGGCCCACCCTGTATGTTTACCAGTAGACGTGCCTCGGCAAAATAGGCGTGACAAATGATGCTAATTTTTTAAGAAGTCCACTTATTTACGGTAACCCTTACATGAAATAATGTTATTTGCAGTATTACTGATACGGACTGTCTTGTCTGAGGGCCTTGCCATTAGTTTAGGAATACTGACCCGTGAAAATTTCTCCTACCTAAATCCTCAAGACCGTGAGACTTGCATTATTCATTTACATTATATAACATTATTCCAAGTGATATTTACAGTCACCTGACTTTGAGGCCATGGGGATACAAGTTTTATTATAAAGTGCATTTATTTATTGAGTACCTACCTCTGTGCTGTTAACTAGGCCAAACTGGGCGTATTGTAATCTCACAATTCAGGCACTCAGTAGAAAATGCTTAAACATTACATTTTGCAATACGTTGTGCATTACGTATTGTTGAAATCGAGAAAAATCGTTTTGGATGCGAAGTGTTCCCTTTGCATAAAAAATAATTCATTTGGTAATGCTGAAATCAATTCATGGAGTATAAAATCTATAAGTAGACTGACAGGAGACGGAAGAGAAAGTTTCGCATTTTTGTAAACTTTAAATACAAATCATGCAGTTATCAATCTGATGCATATAATTATCAATAGAGTGCACATAGTGATCAACACAATGTATATTGTTTTCAATAAAATATATAATTGTCAATACAATGCATATGGTTTTCATCAATATAATACATCTAGTTTTAAGTACAATGCATATCATTTTTAATGCAATAATACAGTTTTCGATTTCCAAACAATGAATGTCGCTTTCTATATAACTTATTTAGCTTCAATAAAATACTTATAATTCTCAATTCAATGCGTCATGCGTTCAGTACAGGGCGTCAAGCGTTCAATACAGGATATCAAGCGTTCAATACAGGGCGTCAAGCGTTCAATACAGGGCGTCAGGCATTCAATAAAGGGTGTCAAGCCTTGTATTGAACCATTGAACCATATCAAGCAATTTAACAAATCCATTTGTCGCACGAAACTCCTTCGTTCTCAGGAAGTCACGGACTTCCAGGTCTGAGAAAATAATCCCAAATGAAGCTGACGGTGGTGAACTAGGCAACATGTGTCTTACTATGCCATGCATTAGTGTAACTAGTGACATCGACATTGATTTTCATTAATTACCATCGGGGGTATACGATGCCTGCATCTAGGTAGCTTGCAACAAATCTAGAGCTGCTTATTGAATATGTTTTCAAACCATGTGTGTGTGTGTGAGGGTGATCCATGGTACATTTCCGTCATACATAGATGTCTACGGTCTACCCAACATACAAATTAATATGCTGTCTAACCCATGTACACACAGATCTAATGTTTAGTGTGTACCCAACATACATACATGTATTGTTTACAAAACATATGCTAGTGCGATAATCTACTGTCTACCCAACAAACATTTGGTCTTCTTCCTACTAAACATATACTAGTACGATGATCTACTGCGTACCTAACGCACACACTGATCTATTGTGCCACCAACATTCACGATGATCTCCTGTACCATGCACTAAGAAAATGTCACAACCTTTGAGCGTAATTGCAGGGGTGCGCGGCCGTACACGGAAGCACGGCGTTAGTTGCTTGGTTTTCCAAATTCAAAATCAACTGAATGTCGTCATTCATGATAACTCGGCACCAGCTCTTCGGATTACTCGAGTTACTCTCGGGAAAACTGAACAGCTGAATAACCATTTTCGTCGGGGGATTAACCTTACATAGCATTTCTGGGTTAAGCGCGTTAACCTAAGCGAATGATTAACGGCATTAACTGCATTTATCATTGTTAACAAGGGGGCTCGGATAGGAATACTGAAGGAAGCAGAGTTACGAGCGCCATGGCCGCAGCTTCACCAGCAGCGACGTTTCAATGCAAGCTGGAAACTCAAGCGCTCTGCAAGAGGCGCCAGGCGGCTGGGGAGAGGGTAGAGAGGGGCCATCTTGTGTTGCTGCAACATGCAGATTGGCATGCAATATACAGCACGGCATGCAACATACAACACGGTATGTAACATACAGCACGGCATGCAACATACGGTACGGCATACAACATACAACACGGCATGCAACATACAACACGGCATGCAACATACAACACGGTATGCAACACACAACACGGCATGCAACATACAACACGGCATGCAACATGCAGGACGGCATTCAACATACACCACGGCGTGCAACATGCAACACAACATGAGGCACGGCACACAACATACGACTCAGCAAACATCGCACAACACACAATACAAAACGCACAACACACAATACAACACAGCAAACCACACGCAACACAACACAGGGCAGTAGTGCAGCATTAGAAGGACGAGGCGCAGAGCATGGTGCGCGTAGACGCGTAGAAGCTCCAGCGTCGCACGAAGTTAAGTTCTAAAAAAAAGCCTGAATTGCAAAACCAGAAGAAAAATTAATAGATTTCTTCGCGGAAGTCATTTTTTACATGCAGGTGTACCGTAGGGAACCTAAAATGAAGACCGTTCTCCGATATGATAATACAGCAGCTGCTGGTTGCGTGGCCGGTTGGTTGGTCTGTCCAACCCCTGATCAGTACTTCATATTCTTCAATGTTACCTTAGGCGTATTCGTTAAACTCGAATCCGCATCTTAATTAAAAAATTGAATAGGACAAAACTTCAGGGTCCAGATCCTCGGGTCCGTATTCCTGATCAGCGAGACTGTGTCAGAGAAGGCAGTTTGTCATACAGAAAATTACAATATGTCTCCGGAGATTTACCGTAACTAGGCGTAAGAGGGCATCTGACGGACCTAACATCAATGGCCCTGTCTTTTTGGCCTCGGGCGCGGGTACAACAGAATGTCCCAAAAAAACGAATCCTCTTTTAGAAGGATTATTTTGCTAGAACTTAAATGCTTATGGTATTCTTATGATGGTCTTACTGATGCGGAGAAAAAATACTCGGCTTAGGTTTTTGTGGTACACACTGTATAGGAGGGGAATACGATTACTCTAGGTCGCGCTGATACGCGGCAGTCTCGTAGATGGGATGCTCAATATCGTGTCCCAAAGTAATGCTATCTAAATGAAATGAAGTTATTTATTTGATAGAATACGACATGACGGCATTTTGGTCCCCATAGTTTGGTTGTGAATAGTCGATTTTAGAGGAAACGATGAACAATATTCGTGCCCCGTTGCGCGCTTTATTTAGAAAATACCCTCCAGTTGAAAAACAAATACTGTAACTCCCGCCATTTGTGACGGGGGGCATGTACTAGTGTATGTACTTATATGACCACATCCACGGTACCTTCCTGGTAGCTGGGATACGATCTCCGGGAAAATTCACTGCACANAGAGATCTTGTCGGTTCACAGCTGGTGGAATAGGACCGAGAAGGCGAGGGGAGTTTGTGAACGGATTTCGTTCATTCGCAAATGAAAGGAAAAATTTGGTACACTGGAAATAATTTAGGGAGTATATGTGAAGCATTCATCAGCGGCGCGAATTTGGAGTATTTGTATTTTACGTACCCAACTTCACTTTGAGCTTGCGTTTTGCATACATCGAATATTCAACTTTGGGTTGAACCTGCATTTTGGAGACGTCAAATGCTCAAACACGTCTGGTGGCACACAAGCGCTCGTCATAGTACAGCTTGTATGGGGTGCACCGAACGCTCTGTGACATTTCCATTTATTGGCTAAAAAAACGAAGTAAAAAGGAATGAAATCCAGTCTTAAGCTGGAAAATGTAAGGTCAAATTTAATTTTACGTAAACTATATACTTTTAAAAAATGCAAATACATTTATTCATTCTTTATTTTATTTCACTTCTGAAAACCCGATGTACCATGCTCTGTATGTGAATGATATCGGAATAAACGATTTTTCTTCTTTCTTTCTTAAGGACAGATCCTTTCTCCACGCTCCTTAAAAACCTCCCCTCATCGTTACATTTTCACATGCGGATCTCCCGACCTGCCTGAATTATTGAGCAGCTTTTAAAGTGTATATTCTGAAGCAGAGAATGGCTTGTGAGGCAAATGCACCGACAAATCGGGCAAATTCGCAACACAGAAATCCTGGCCTCGCTTCCTAACGAGGACGTTCAGCCGCTGCAATAGTGGGCACTCCGGCGCGCGTCTCTTTCTAAAGTGAGAAATCGCATTTAATGCAGAGAGTCAGTGAGAGCTCAAGTTGTCTATTGTCGAGGCAACGTCTGCATAATGTTGCGCCAGATACGCTGACGAAACTGCTGTTCTAATATTAAAACACTGAAAATAATGAATTTTCTTTACTTTTAAAAAGTTATCCCTAAAATATTTTTTGTCAACTTTCTACAAAAACAAAATGTAGGGGCAACTTTTATAATTAGAAATTCATTGAAAATGATTCCAGGATTCCAGTTACGTCACT